>JABASH010000422.1:0-41155 GCA_019776445.1 Tomocerus maximus
ATTTTATACGAGTTGCCAGTGACTTATAAGCAACCTTGCTATAAGAGAAATTGAAACGATACCCACCACGTCATTTAGAAATGCATACCATTGCGCCCCATTCACAGTGGCTTAGTCAGTACTAAGAATTCAAAATCCTAAATCGAACTAGCACAATTATTTTGGTTGCATAACTATTTTTGCATTCTGATACCACTGGCTATACTTTGTATGTCTACTTATGTATGTAGGTGTATGCAAACGTGGTACAATCTGTACATCTCACAACACAGTGAGAATCATGCTCAACTGAAACAAGCACTATACTACTAGGAATTAGGTACTGTATCAATTTTACATGATGACACAGTCGAAGAGCATGAAAATACTTCTGTAGTACCGTCGAGTACAAATGGAAATACAATATGGCAATGTAAGGTATTTCCCATGCTGAAGAATAGAATAGCTAGCTAAATGAATTGCATTTAACAGCGTCTCAATTGTAGTTTTTGATTGAACTATTGTCATTTGTGATTTGGTCGGAGTTGGACTTGAAGCGCGTATTGTGCATCTCTGAGTTGAATGTGAGCTCTTTTTACCTGCATTGTCAATCTCTCACATAGAATAATAGCCAATCTGGCCATATTGTAGCTCGGGAACCCAGCTCCGATATAAAGTTGCATAGTGAATAGGTGTACCAAATGTCACATGTCCGTATTGTAATGTACACCTATGCAGTGTAGGTACTTAGGTACACATTCTGAGAAGCTTGAAATTATTATTGTAGCTCGAAAGGTCAAAGAGATTCTTTGGAGGAAGGCATGGAGATTAATCTTGGAAAGTGTGAACATGGAGACAGGAGGAAGATGGATTTGTCAGTGAGAACAGAATGGAAATAGAACTCCGTCTTATTCGTTTTTTTCGGCATTTCGATTCACCTATCGATCATGCCCTTCACACTTGACTACTAAATAGACTACTACTCATAGAGATGGAACTCACTTGGCCCTTAACGCACTAATACTGTAGAACATGCATCCATTCTGCTCCTTCCCGAAAGAGTTGTCATTCCTTGTGTGTCTTGTCATTCATTTTCTATTTGGACTACGCTGCATGAATTCGAATAAGTGAAGCGAGGGTGGATGAAATGGGATTAGATCAAATTGCCTTTCATTCACAGATTTTCTACAAACCCAACTCACAATTACATTATGCGCATTTCATTATAGTTATTCCATTCTTGTCATTACAGAGCTTATCGCTCGTAAATCTCTATAATGTAAGTATATATACGACATTTACTGGATTGTCACTATTATCATTTCTACTCACTGGAACTCATTTTTGGGACAAGTGTATACGTCCATTTAATTGGGACAGGAAGCACTGAAACGAAATCCTAAAACTTGACAGTTGTTGTTGGGTATTAGACTATCTCCTCATCTATCTGCAATCGTTTTCGATTGGATTGGGAACTGTGAAGAATTTTCCTGTAACGTTATTACACACATGGCAAGCTTCCTCTCGGTGAAATCCCTTATTTCTGCTGAATATAAGTGCATGATTGCATGTCGTGTGTCTGTATTCCTATTGGTTCTCATTACTTTAGGTACCTTGCACTTTGCTAACAATGAACATTATTCGACTAACCAATACTTTTACTATTTGTATTGATCTGGAGAATAGAATCTATTCCTGCAGGTCTTCCGCTTTACTATATTTTCCGTCTCGTGGATGCATTTGGAATGGAGAGATGGATTCATGGAAAGAGAGCGATGTTGATAAATGGCAAGCCGATCAATAAACAGAGGGATGAAGAGACATGACATGACCATTGCAGAGAGCTAAACGAAAACAGCCCAGCCTTGGTGTTGGGGTGCTTCTGCTTATTTACTATTACGGAATAATATACAAGTTTTTCACTTTTGATATTCCTGCATCATTCCCTTTGAAGGATAATCTTATGATGCATCCCGTGCTTTGAAGGGACGCAAGGGTCGAGTCCTGCTACTTGTTCCGTCTATTCTGTTTTTAGTACTGCGATAAAGAGTGGGTGCTGTAATGCTGTGGGAGGTATGTATTCGGATAGCAATAAATAGTAAGAGTATCTATTTGATGAACAAAGGGCAACAGCTTTATGATATGATAATGCTACCCGGCTGTCCGGAGAATCCCTTGGGGGAAACCCTTAGTTCCTATTTTTCTCTAAGGATTTCCTTACAAATGTCATTTTTACAATAAGTGCGTAGGATTCCACTGATAGCATCCTTGTTTTACAGAACTTGCGCTTCGTTCTTCTGCCTATACCGTACACTATATATGTAGACAGTGAATTAGAATGTTTAAATCCTAAAAACGCTATAAGCAGGATTTAATTTTTCTACGCAACAACTGTGCTAAAATACAAACTATTCTTGCACAGGCAATATAATGCAGGGACATATAGGTAGCTAATGTAATCCTTTGTACACTCAATCATTTAATCCAGCGCAAAAGTGTTTTTCGATTTCAATTAAGCAGTTAGTATTTAGTTCTAGCATTCACTATTCTCTGTCTGTTTTCTATATGTAACTTCCAATAAATAGATTTGTGAAATGTCTGTGTGACTACATAGATAAGCTGCAACCCCACAGTGAATTAGCTTACACACCGGCAGGCAATATGCATCTTAGGAAAAAATCCGTCCGAAAATACGTACGTTTGATACAAATATTTGCTACATGCTGTCATTTACCATTGAATTCAATGTTATGAATACAATATTTCCATTTATAACCATTTGCAGTCAAATGGCAAGCAAAGTTAAACGCAACCGTCAAGGTTCAAAATTCCAAAGGTTCAAATCAAATCTATTGTTATTTATAGGTGTAAATTGCAAACGAAACTTTTGAGACATTTTGACGTGGCACGCCTACTCCATGTATCTGTGGGGTGGATATGTAAAAGTATGTAAAGGAAAAAGAAAATTGGTTTAATATTGTACTAATATAATTGCACACTGTGTACTGTCCTGATCACATACACAGATAGGACCATATGAATACTATAACTGTGAACATGTAAGTTAAATCTTCAATCGGATCAAATTAGTGAATGCAGCTGAGTGTGCTGAAGGAAAAATCGGGAACGTTGCTTCTGTATAAGTGAAATTGTGAACTATTTGACGACGGACTTATGCTGCGGCATACATTGAATGTTCTGCCAGAACTAACACTTGAGGTAGTAATAAAATCGTTCCGGCATTCAATAATCGTTTATGATAACCATAAGTTAATAGAACACCCCCTTCAACTTAATCACTTTCTTGGAAATCAATCTTTTCTATTACCCAGCCGCTTCACGTCTAAGCATTTGCAAAACTCTTTCCTGTAGTATTAACTATTATAAAAAGTGAATTAGCAAATAATTGTCTGATTTTCCGATAATAAATATTGACATGACAGGATATTAAAGCTTTTCCCGTGATACCTTCCTTAGTGCTTGTTCACACAGATGTAGATAGTGATGCTGAGCTGCACATGAATTTAATTGTTGTTAACAAGCAAAGTTACAATCCTTACATAAATGCAAACAAAACTATTTAGTTTTTGATTGCTAAGCATTGGTTGAGGAGGTCGCATTCACCTTCTAAATTAATTGGAAATAAAATTTGTATATACAGACAGACTACTACGGAATTAAGTAACGAGTAATGCACTCGTTTATTCTTATCAAAACAATTTTCAATTAGTTTGCTCTGCCTAATGATTGCATTTCTGATCTAAAAACAATAAACAATAGTTTTTCGCTGGGGCTCGAGAACTAAATTGTTTTAGACAAGTACACATTACTGTAGCAAAACTTATGAGATTTGATTGAATTCAATTAAAAGACGAAGCAATAAATAAAGTGCAAAAATCAGGATAGACATTGACTATTTGTGCATAGGCTGTGTTCAATGTGAGAAGTGAGGATGCGGAATATTCATTACTGTCGCACTTCATTCAGCTCACTGCCTCCAACCAATTTTCCATTTACAGAGAGATGCTCATCAGAAAATAAGGGAAATTGTTCAGTTGATGTGTCTGAGTGAATTACTAGCAACTGTTATCTCCACAGTTTCCTATAACTTTTAATGGGAATAATTGAAGCAAGTCCTATAGTAGTAGATCTGTATTGCTTCTTAGGTTTATTTGGCCTGATGCCTTCAAGAGCTTTCGTGTGTGATAACAAAACAGTTAGTTCAGCCGGCCCATAACACTACTTCAGTCTCTAGGCCAAAACTTAACTACTTAATACTTTTCACAATAAAGTAACGTTTGAATTCGTCCTTAGTAATTTGCAAGTCAAGAAAAACTTGTAATGTTCGCTTCAGAGAAAGAAAATGCAGAAAGTCACTCCTTTCGATATCAATAACGTAGTTTTATATTCACTATACGCCAAAATATATTTTTAAAGCCATGTCAAACATAAGGCTTTGTTATTGTTTCAACTTGAATTTAAATGTGGGAAAGTATGTTGGTAAGATCATGAATCGCTTAGATTCCCGGAACAAAGGTCAGCATGTGTATCTCTTCTGGCATTTGCTCACACGCATAATATTCTTCTCTGTTATTATAAACACATCACATGTTAATATGCTTTTATTAAATGATTCTCTGTCTGAAAACTCAGATACCCACAATTAGTAACGACTTGAGGATGTGGTCTAGTCTAGGGGCGTCTACATCAAAATTTGGTTTCCTTTGACTGACTGACTCAGTTTGCAATTCTGTTAAAAATTTCAGCTCCAATTTGCAGGGAGATACTGACACATTTTGTTTGAGGCTTTTGTATATTGTAATTATTTGCATAGTTAATTATTATTGTCTTCCTACTGCATGCATTTTTCCAGTAAGGTACGATGCTCCCATGTCCCAATCCGAAGATAATATTCTTGTTGTGATTTGTGACTGTCCAAAGGAGCTGTAAGAGCATTTCTGTTTTAAATAGGAATGTAATAATGTGTCCAACTTTATTTAAGTGATTATATTACTTACTCACGCTATTTGTTCTTTCGAGGTAATTTCGTGATGTGGATGCCTGGGCACTCTTTGAGTCTGCCACTTTTTGTCTTGGGCCTACCGGATGCATTTGCATGGAAAAGTAGAAAATTCTCACAGAAGCATTCACCTGCTACACATAAATGTAGATTTACTAAGTATTCAGGATAATAATCTGTAAAGAACAATGCCTAAACAAGATCCATATACTTACATTCAGCTTTGTTAGAATTTGTTTCCTATACAGGGTACAATAATATATTTGGCATCCTCTATGGTGGTAGGTATACTAAATTTACTTTTGCTAGTTACTATCTATGATACTTGGTACCTAAATGTATATATCACTGATCATCGCTCCAAAATGGTAGAGGTTGAAAGAAAGGGAAAAAATCTTTTAGAGCCGAGGTACAAAATACAAGAAGCCCAATAAACTTAAGTGCTAATCCAATTGTAAGACAATGAGAAAAAAGAAATTGCTTTATTATGAACAACGTGCTTAGAAGAGTGTAGACGTATTATATGGTGTAGTATTTTATACAGTAATGTTTAAATTTTATGCTTAAAACAGTCTCCACATTGCATTAGGTGTGCTTTCTACTTAAAATGCTTTCAATGATGTCTGAATAGTTTCAGGCGATGTGTGGTAGTAAAAACATAAGGATACAGCACGCTAATAGGGGAACATTGAAATTATGCTATTTATGTCCAATTTTAGTGGCATTACTAGACTAAGCTTCTTTTGATGGCTCTTGAATGTGTTTCTATTTGTTTTGAATTGGCGACAACAGACAATGTTTTCGTCAAGAGTAGCAGATCAAGATAAGAATTTTGCACGGCAGAATGAAGAAGAGTAATAATAAGCGGATGATACCGCAATAAAGACACGAAGGTAAACAAAAATGCATATTATGTGGATACACACCAAACCTGACGTGATTTCTTATGCACCTTCAGGGATATAGGAATGACATTTTCCCAGCCTTAATAGCTACTTAGTAGTAGGATGAAAAGCATAAGAATTTCTTTGGCGTTTGTAAATACTTGTACATATCTGCATGAATTTACTCCACATACAGACTGTAATGTAGTACTTTTACATGAATGTGTGTTTGTATGCATTTATGCTAATGCCAATGCTAAGTACTTGAGTCATCAAGAACTAGAAACTCTTTCTTGTGTCTCCGTGACCTGTATCTTCACACCATTCTTGCTCGAGACGAATTGTACAAGACAAAACCGCACTTTACTTACTTTACTCTCTAATGCTTTCTACACACACTGCGACTTACAGAATAAGCACACCACACCACACAACAACACTTTTCAAAGCCCACAAAACTTATGCTTTACACTTTATATGTTGTAAACACAGTTTTTTCTTTGGTTCATCAGAAAAACAGGGCTTAGGTAATTGTGAGAACTATGAAGCTGAGTTACATTACCTATTCAGTTATAAGTTACAGCTCTATCATCATTCCATTAAGCTATTTATTCCTAGTCCTACCTGTTATTCTAATTCTGCTGAGTATGTAATCAAATCATCTTAGTGAAATGTTCCTTCATACCATATCGACATTTTGAAAGTAGACATAATACAACTCAAAAACAGTTTATGGTTTATCAGTTTGAATGGTAAGTCGTAACACATGTTGATATGAAACTTTTTAGTCAATAGGAAACTAACATTCATTGACATAATGATATTAATATGAAGCCCCAAGTATGGAATAATGCAATGTAATATCACCTGCTTAGTTGATGGTCGAGATACATAATAGTATTTGGTGGTACACTAGAGGGTTCAAGATGTAAAGAAATAAGCAAGCAAAACCGCAAAAATGTAGTCATGTCTTGCATGATCATTAGAACATAGCAAATCTAAAAATCAACGTATGCAGTAAAGTACAAGAAAAGAAATTAAATTCTGTAATTCGTATGAGTACAATGCAATAAAGTTAGTTAGTGATGTGAGTGAGTGAACTAACAACAATAAGTTTAAGTGCAAACACAAGCAGAAAATATTTTACAGATTTTATTTATTTTATTGCAGGCACTTTGAATCCATGCCCAGCTCAATGTCCGACGCCACCCCCACGGGCCAAAGGTAAGATTCGTTTGTGTGCCCCGAACAAAGGCGAATGCATTTGTTTTTCTTATTTCTTGCCATGTCTCTTATTTTCTTAAGTGTACTCATTAGCACGTCTGTGTGATGAGCATAAATTGTTCATTCTATTTGTTATGACATCATTCTTGCTTGTATCTTTTTTCTCTAAAAGGCACTACTGCATGTCTTTTATATCCACACAATCGTGTAATCTGTTCATATGAATGCACATTCCAATGAAAGCCTTATTGAAACCTGCGTTTAATGTACGTTTTTAAAACAAAGCACGAAAACTCTTTTACTCGGAGAGTCTAAAAGCACACCGCCTTATTTATAGCTAGGTTAAATGAACGGGAAACAATGTGTGGTAATTTAATCACAGGTGGAAATGGAAATTGGAAAGCTCTGCGCAAGCAGATAGTAGCTGTCTTCCTTTGATGAGTGGAGCAGATGTTCAAATCAACCAGAAATGAGATATTATTACTCCACAGTGGACTCAGCCATTGTACTTTTGTTAATACCTTGTGCTAATACGGGTCCTCGAGTACTCACTGCTGCAGATACTATTTGTATTTAAGATTAGACTTGTCTGTTCACATATAGATAGTTCATAAATGCACAACTACTTACAGCAGTATCTTCAAGTACTACATAGGCACAGATATTGGCACAGATAGTATACTGAAATGGTGCATAGTGCTTGCAAAACTCCCAATGGGATTTATGGTCCATTTTTTGTCATTTACATCTCTATAGACTTCCATGAATCTCATCAACATATACGCCATACTGGCTGATACTAGTAGTCATTAGTGTCTTATTATCTTAATAATATATAAGTAACACGATAATCAATATGTATTATTTCCATTCAGGAAAACTTGCATCAGATTACAACTCTTGTGTTACTTCTGCTGAGAATGTACTATTTTTTGGCAATTAAGACATCCGTTTGCTTAACTTATGTTAGATTAGAGCAAGTTTATTTTTATTTATTACCTAGTTGTGCTTGTATTGTGTGGATGAATGTCTACTATAGTAGTACATACAAATACATACAATAAATCTATTTACAAAGAATCATTTGTAAAAATTCTAAAACCTAGTTTCATTGTTCAAATTTTATAGAAGATAAGTAAAAAATTGTATTCCAATGCAAAACGCCCAACATTTCAAATACACTTGCACGTATCACTTTAATTTTATGACTGCTTATTGATAATTGATAAACGCATTTTCCTATCATACTTATAAAAACCTAAGGATATTCTTTGTTCGTCATCCGTCGTCGTCGTAGGCGAAATGCGCAATCGCAATGCAACATGAACATGATGGGTCTGCACATTAACATAATATTATAATGGTTTGTATGCAATTTTTGCGTATAAACTAGGCGTAAGGCGTAAGTAGTAATCGAATCGTTAATAATAAACGTCGGCGACAAGAGCTCAATTACATACAAACCCTAAAACTGGCTATTTTGGTGGATTTTTAATCGAAGATCGAAATTACATTATGCATCATACATGAAGTTTAATTAACCGTTGAAAAGGATATTAACTTTTGATGACGAATACGATGTTTCCATTCTGGTACAGATTTAGACATGATAGCAAGATCTTTCATTGACGAAATGATGAATTTTTCCAAAATAATCCACACCTTCCCATCTGTTTACGGACGTATTAACATTGAGGTCGTTTGTGTATCCAAGCACAAAATATTCGGGTCGGGGACCTTTCTGATCATCGTTATGCATTTCCGGAACGTTTTCATCGATAATGCTATCAGGGCCCACGGCTCTTACGTACGGTAAATGGAGTTCTAGTTTGGGATTGTTTTCTTCCATAAGTTCCTTGAAGTAGTCTATGAGCATCAAAATCCATGATACCCCAAGTATCCAATAAAACTTATCCCAAAGAAGATAAAAGTGTGTCTCATAATAGTAAATTAGCGTTCCAATGCGGACCATTCCTGTCACTACCATGCCTATGCACCATAATAATGCAATACAGGGTCTTCTCTACAATACGTACACACAAAAATGTAGTCAGGCTCAACTGTTAAATTTTATTGTGGATGTAGGCACATACCCAATAGGGCGATATAATAAGCAGGACATCCAATACGACCATTATGGCCAGCATTGACACTTCCAAAATCAGAGCCTCAACTGAAAAACAGAAAAAAGCCCTTCACAATAACGATCCTATTGTCTTGTTCGAATATCTGCAAATGGTGAAAAATATTTGTTTAAGAACTGTCTTAGTTTCTGCACTTACCGAGCTCTTCTTTGTGCTGACGATATAGACGTTGTGCAGTTTCCTTGTCATGATATACTTCAAAATGGTATAAAATAGCAGAGTTATCTTCTGTATACGTTTTTCCAGCAATAAGGCAAGCTATGGCTATCCAGAGCATCTAAATAATTGTATTTTCGATTTCAATTAAGGGATGTCAATCACTGTGCGTATTTAGTATGCGGACCGAGAGGTTTATGATTTGGAGAGACAGAAAACAATTAGAACTTACTGCATCCAAAAGACCAATAAATAAAACCTGGTTATTGCGAGTCCAATGTTTCACACAGTCCACCAAGCAGCAGCACATTTCCTAATAAATTCTCGAAGATCTAATATATTTTTGAAATGTTTGATTCATTTCAATCTACTGATCGATATAATTTACTGTTAGATCAATGTACACATCTCTTGCACATGTTTATCCTTAGGACCGGTGTTCAGTGTTGTACTTTTATCTCTCGAAAAACGACAACAGTACTCTAGTTCAGTGCTAGAATAGATTTCCGTGCTCAGCAGCCTACAAAATGTACAAAGTGAGTTCTGTTGGTTGTCTTGGTGTCCCTCATCTCTGGATGCATTAGATAAGATACAGATTTAAGTGCATAGTGTTACATTATTGCCTATATTAACAAATAGATGTTTTCCGCAAGGAACATGCACTTGGATAGAGACTGCATATTAAACTTGGTACGAATGTTTACCATGTAATGCAATCAGTTTGAGAATTGATGTAAATGTAGGTATGTCAGTGAAGTAAGAGTGTAGAGAAGACGATACGAGGGTTGTTACTCCTTTGGGGGTGAATGATTGCCTTATTCTCAGTTTGCTTTATTAAGTTGTGTGGTGTGTGTTGTGATTCCATTGCAATTCCTATCCTCAGCATCATGGCATCTTGCCTTACATACGCTGTTTGCCGTGTGTTTGCATACTTGCAATTTGCAATAGACATCTTATCTAATCTATAATTTCCAGGTGAGTATAGTATCTCCTGCTAAAACTATGCACAGTTTATTTAGACATGTGTCAGCATATCTAGTGTATACTCTAAGCTATATCTAATAGCACTGGCTGATAACTTTTCCCTGTAGTGACTGTAGTAATAGTAAAGTAGTATCTGTTTCCTATGTTCATCATAATAGTAACATTCTACAATAAATTGGAAAACACAGATTGGATAGAGTACCATAATAATAGTAGGAACATACAGTAAATAGTTGCAAAGGTATAGAATTGCAATGCATTTCTTGGTTGGTAGAACTAACTCTATAGAGAGTGTACAGATATGATGTGTAGGTTAGTTCTTATCTAATAGCAGTGTGTCTAACTTGTATATTTTGATGTTTTATTCAGCAGTCTGGTTTGTAATTAGCGAAGATCAAGCAATTCAATGTACAATGCATATAAGTTTTACTTGTTACAAGTCTCGATGTACTTGTGAATAAGTATGTATGATTGGAGCATAGCATGAAATCATACTGGCTTTGGTTGAAATACCGGATATTAGGTAGTTATTTCTTGTGTGCATTGACTATTGGGTACGGAAACTATTTTCTCTGCCAATGAGTGCTGAAATGAAGTCTTGCTGACATTCGTTTTAAATGGAGGATCTCAAGAGGCTTCCCAAAATACGTAGAACATGAGTAATGATTCCGGAAGTCGGATATAGAAAAATGCAGTGGAAGAGACTGAAAGCATGTTTGATACAGTATTTTTGGAAAGGAACTGATTCATTGGAGAATGAATGCCATTCCGTCTCATTTCATTTATTATGTTTTGCCATTTCAATGAAATGGGAGCATTACGTGGTCTCTGGCCTCTTCTGTGCGTATGTGCGGAGGAGTGGGAATCTCCAGTGACAGAGCGAAGGAAGGGGTGCTTTTTATATCTATTATGCAGCACTTAACTCGTTTCCAGTGAAAGGAATATGTGAGATGAACATAGAGTCTCATAACATAACATTAGCCAGAAATAAAATGGAACTGCTTTTCTTTATAGCTCGGAGCGAACTGCAGTCCAAACTAAGTCAAGTCATGAGAGACAAGGTGTATTAAATGCCCGTAAAGTGAAGCTAGAAGAGCTGACACAAGCCAAAGCTAAGGCAGGAATTGTACTCCGAAAGAAACGAAAGGGAACTGAAGATAAGCGCATATAAGTAGTTCAGATATGTGGATATAGGGCATATATTATAATCAGGAGAGTATGTATCTGTACATACCAGTATGTATGTATGTAGCATGGCATCTGTAACTGCATCCCTGTTTCTGTTTCCCCAGCTCACAAACTCACAATCATCAGCATCCCCAGAGAAGAATCAAATAAGATCTGCTGTGGCTGTGCAGTGTGGCTGGATGGAGTTGAGGGAGTTTGCACAACAGTCTTTACTATTCCCTTCGTGTGTTCCTTCAATTCTCTTGTACATGTGACTTGGTAATGGACTGGCTGAGTGAGGGAGTCCAATGCAGAAGGAATACAAGTACACAATACACACACAGTGAACTAAAGTGTAGGAAAAGGTTGCTGTGCCTTCTCTGCATTCTACTACCTATGTTATAATATTATTGCATGTAGGAGTAGAAGAGCTAATCGTAAGAGAAGTAAGTGAGGTTGAGAGGGTGAGTGAATGCATTTGTACGCTTTGCACTGAGGATCAGTCGTTCGTCGGCAGTCAAGTCACCATCGTCTCTTCGTCTTCGTCGTCACTTTGCTATACTCTCTCACGTCAATAGAATTCACTCTCGTTGTCTATCGCCAAATAATAAGAGGAAACCACGCACTGCACTGTTGGTTATTGCTAACTTTCGCGTTCTGTGCTGTTTTCGTGTTCGTTCTGTCGTCTCTCTTATCTGATCGTATCATCGTCTGGTTTTTCGTTGAAAAAAATCTAGACGAGTTTGATTGATTGGATTTCTATTGGAAAATCGGTTCCTCTGTTTCTAATCTAATCGTCATTACTATATGCACACTCTGTCCATCTGCATGGCCAATTGAGACCCCCACACAGGACACTGACTAGACTACAATACCTACGGCATTTTTTTGTCTTCTATACCTACGCATACACGTTCAGTGTAAAATTCCATATAGAAACTTGAAGTTTTGACAAAAATATAAGTTCTTCTGTTACATTATTGTGTTATGTTTTAACTGAGTCTATGTATGTCAGAGCTCTAGCTTTACTACATACATCACATACTATACAGAGTGCAAATTGGTTTCTTTAGTTCAGTGTTGGATTGGAAGGATTGTTAGAGCTGCAGTTGCATCTACATCTGCTATAGCTGTACTTGCAAAGGAATTGACAGTAAATAACTCTTGATTTTCATGTAAATTAACTCCACGCTTCAAAGGAAAGGGATCTGTAACTCAACTAACTTTTGGTTTCCCAATATATTTTGCGGTTTTTCATCATCATCAGATCACATATCATAACACTTTCACAACTCAGCACAACATCTGTTCTCTCCAGACCTGATCCCAAAGCTACCTTCAGCCACGGTGTTGAATAAGACTGTTTCCTTGAATATAAATTGGTGAGCAAATGAAGAGGAGAGTAGCCTAAGTAGTCGGTTATCATTCACGTGTGCTAGCGATTGACTGAATATTTAAATATCTTTTGATATCAAGCTCGTATATTAGTCTGTTTGGAATGACAGTATTATTGTGTTAAGATTGGCCTGTGACTGTATATTAGATTGTTGTTTCATTTCATTTATCAGTCCTCCACAGCAGTTTTGCTTCATTTGTTGTGGTAACGTGCACTGCATTCTTGCATTGCTCAGAGACAGAAAACGTCTATACAGACAAAAAACTGAGTGTTGCTCTGCAAACCAAGTTATTGTAAAAAGATTGGTCGTTTGTATCGTCTTATCACATCGCATCACATCGTATCTTGCTGATTGCGGCAAACCGGAAAATTGCTCTTTAAGCTGAACACGTAGAGATAAGGCTCTTAGTGTGTACTAATCTAAATGAATGGGATTGGCAAGTGAAACTCTCAGATTCTGAATGGAAAGAAAAACATTTCGAGGTGAGCAAAACTGTTGTCTTTTCATTAGGACAAGGCAGGACTCTTATCGTCATTCTCATTTCATATTCTCCAACTTGATGGTTTTTACGTAAAAACTCGTTGATTGATTTGATACGGTGCACTCTTCTTGAATCTTGAATCAACTTAGCAGCGACCCACCTAGCTAAAGCAGCCACTTACTCTTCACAACCTCTGCAGTGTCGTTAAACCTGCTAAACCTAACGAAAACATCATCTTAGAACATAAGTACTGTTTACTCAAGTCAACTTCCTAAGGACTATAGACAGTCACAAGTGCCACCATAGATCATGTGAATATATTATTAGGATGAATGCGTGAACATTGCATCAGCTGAACTTGCACTTTCATTCTGGGATTTTGGCAACCATTCCAGTTGACAGCAATTTGGCATGCTTCACATACATAGTATTCCTCAGGCTTAAGTAAGCAAAGCGGAAATAGTAAAGTGAACTAACTAGACAATCCGACCAGACAACTAGACGACGTCTCCTTGTACATCCGAGTGAGAGACACCGAGTTTTTCAACTTGAACAAATAACTTATTAAACATTTACAAAATAAACTAGAATCCTGACTTTAGCACACCCGACAACTTCCTTTACCGGAACTCCACATTCCACTTGACGGTAAGCACATAAATTCTGTCAACTTACTTTTATTCTAGCTTACTATATATAGCCAACATGTACTTATGATGTAAGTAGTGGGAGTAAAAAAAATTATTTGTAGCTACCGTTTACATTGGATTATGTGTTATCTAACTGTATTATGCATTCAGATGCTTCTCTTGATTCTACTTCTTTTAGGGAAGCATTCAACCATTTCTTATGCACAATGTAATTTTCGTCTAAATTCGTTACAGAATTTCGTTGCAGGATATTCTTCTTATATGTTTTCCACGTCTCTTAAGCAGCCTCTCGTACAAATACTCGTAAAAAGTCAAAGTATGTACCTACAGCTGAACTGATGCTTTGGTTGGCCATGGCCATTTTCTCGGATCTGTAAATAAGAATCAGAGGGAAAAGGGAAACAGCATCATGTCATGCATTTTACAATTCTCAGAAACTTTTCTTTCCCCCTTAAATACCTAAAGCAAGGAAAGTGCATATATTATATGAGGGCTACTACCGGAGAGTATATTTTTACTACAATGTACACTCCCTATATATGCCGTAGGTATCATTTCCCAGTTCAAGACATCCTGACGACTCATTCATTCACTACAGCTAACAATTTTCTTGGTTTTGTTTCGTCGGGTAAATAGTCAGATCAGGAGTCTCGGCTGGAGGCTTGCATGTTCTAGGCTACGTTGCATTGCTCTCCTATACGCATTCTGATCTGATGGCACATGCCGTGGCAATTTGCCATATCCTCGCCGGCATACAATCTTGTCGCTGTTTTTCCTCTCGTTTTCTAGATACACAAAACCATCGACTGTTTTTACTTTTATGCATAGCTATGTACAAAGTGAACTTCAGGGAGGTTATTCCGGGTATCAGAGAAAGTGAGAGCAAGTACGCTTAGATTTGTTACACACAAACGTGCACACGACATTTTACATCGCTTGGGTTTTCTACCAAAGCAGTGCTAACACAAGTAAATATAAAACGCATATATTGTAGGTGACTCAACATTAGCTCTGTATTCTAATACACGTTCAAGTAGAAAAGATTGCTCGTTACAGTTACATTGGGGAGATTACGTTTCGTTACTGTTTTCTGTCTCTACTTAAAGACTGACATACAGATCGGGAATTCTCGTCGGCACGATGATTTTAAATACCATTACGATGCGGTGTGCATGTATTTGTTGGTGCAGTGGATGCCGTTGTGATGAGACAAGCAGAGAATGCATCTAATAACAAAGTAAACATTTTTGCTAGTGTAGGTAGTGGCAGAGGAGAACGGGATGTCTCAAAAGAATATTTATGCACCTGCATTTGAAATTATTTTATTTTCCAACTCATTTTCTCATTCTCCATATAACTTTCTTCTGTGCATAGATGCATGTATTCATTACATATGCATAGATGCAGAAATCTATGTACATGGTCCCTTTTGTGGGTTTTCATAATTACTACAAGTTAATAAAATTTACAAATATTAGCTAAATAGAAAAGATGTTCAAATGGGAGGAAGACCAATGTTTGCATCTGAGGAGTTCCCATGAATATTAAAGATAAATATGAGTATAAGAATAGCATGGTTGGAATGTTAATGATATATTAGACGTTTCGAGCTTGTTAGATTATAGAAATAAATATATGAGAATTAACATTCACAATTACATTTAAATGTTAATTTATTAATTCCTCAAAGACTGAACTAAGGAAGGCACTTAATGTACGTGATAAATTGTTTATTCATTTCCCCACTTGTAGGTATGAGTATTTATTTGTGAGAAATTCTACTGTACGTACGTATTAATAAGAGCCAGCTAATAGTTATAGTACACAGTACACAGAACAGTAAAAGCAAATAGCAAACTATTTGTTTTCATTCCTTCCATACAAATGTGCCTATAGGCATTGGGGCACTAATTGTAATGGGAGTATGACACCATGAATGTGAATGGCTCTCTGTCTGTCGCTGAAGCTTACTTGAGATGGAAGAATGACACTGTAGGTTTAATATATTGTGAGTTTGCATCTCTGTAATCTGTAATTGCGTTTTACTGGACGAAGCAATTGTAATTGTTTGTAAGTGTCAGCGTAAGTGTCTGAAGAACCTTGCAGTGAACTGTGTTCATTACTCTGCTGGCTTTAACACGGTTTAACTCCCAAGTGCAGATAATAATAGACTGACTTACTATTAAGCCTCCGCACAGTCGTGCTCAGACACATTCATTTTTGTGTGTGTATAAGGATTTAGTGTGTGTTCCTAATGGAGGCAATTATGTCAGTTAAATCTGCTCTGTCTCCTAATCTATTTAATGTCTCTGTGGCTCTTCTCTCATTTTATAATGTTAGATATGTTAGTGTGTGACTAGAGCACTCATTACTTCACAGCAATCCTCCACTCAAACGAAGGTAGATTACTCCATGTGTTAGCAGATCCTTCAGTCTATACACCGTGTGCACCACATTTAAATTTTGTGTGCTTTACTTGCTTGGCTTGTGTACATTGAACATTAGCAGTTGCATGTCTAATTACTCCAGTGAAGTGACGTTATTTTCTGTGTACGTATTTCTTTATGTGCGACTGTTTAAGATTATTGTTTTATTGTGTTTGCTCTCCTATTGGCTACATTGTGGTCTGATGCATGTTATGTGCTGCAGAAATGTATACAAGGATTTTCTTTTGGTTTGTTGGTTGAAGGGTGCGTAAATAGGATATTTATTCCTACAAATACAACTACTGCAGATGACTATCTACGTAGCATGCTGGAAATGAAGGGTCGACAGACAAATGGAAAAAGTCTGTATAGGTACCTATAATTGTTATGTATTTTATTTGCTGCCAATTTTATGGCTGCCTTACTGTTAGTTATTATGTACTTATTGTTATTAGCTATATATACAGACATTTCTGACAAAACATGGAATTACTACAAATGACAGACACCCACAGAAAACACATAAGCACCCTTTGTTTAATGTTTGTGAATTGTGAGATGCTTTTTAACTAATCTGAAAAATCTGTGGGAGCAAGAAAGAAGATTTGCCACAGACAAGAGAAATAGAGCTACATTAAAAATCCCGTTGTTTTTCCTCTCTCTACTGCAGTACTACTGTTTAGTAAACAAACGAGCTGCATTCGTTATTAACTATTACTCGTTTGTATTTCACATGTGTAGACCTTTAGGTACTTGACTTATCATTATAATAGTCTCTATTATAATGAGCACGCTTATAACAAACTGCCTTTATATTTATTATCTGACTGTACTCTCGGGTTACATGTATAACAATGCTATTCCATTATATTCGATTCCGTGCCAAGGCAATGCAAGGTAACGTACACACAGTATAATCACCGCACAAGGTTTACATTCAAACCAAGTGAACTAAGGCAACAAACGAGGAAATAAATTCATTCATTCTTTACAATGTACAATGTAATGAAATTTTTTGAGAGACTGAGATGGTCTCTCTTTTTTATACTTGCATATATGCTGAGTCCAGCCAACTTTGCTACAGAGCACTAGAAGCTCATCGTGATGTCAAACTTGTGACTGTGTAACAATGCACACTATATCTTTTTACAGACTCATTTCTACATGGCTCTGTGAGTACAAACTGATTGTGCACTTACGACAACGAACCGCAATCAGTCCTACTCTTGCAAACACAATGTTATTAGTCAGACAGGACAAGACTATTCTTTCTTGGCAAAAAAATGTCAATTTTCTCAAGACTTCACTCAGCCTAAGTCAAGAATGTGCTTTTATGCAAATATATTTGATTTAGCTCCGTCCTCCTTTTGTGCTGTATAGAGCTCTACAAAGACTCTATGGACAAAGACATCATTCATGATAAGTAAATAATAGTACAATGTAATATCTACTCGCTTTGCTATTTAGATAATGCTTATGAAAGCACTGAGGTGTTCTCTGATAATGACGGATGCTTTAAAGAGACTTGCCTTCTTAGCTCGAGTGAATTCATTTAGACTTGCACAAAAATATGGGGAGTAAATCAGGAGTATAACTGCATTTACATATTTCGCATTTGGCCGTTACCTTGTCTTCCTTACAGCTTAGCGTGTGTCTGTAGTAGATAGCTAAGGGAGTTTAGTACATTTACAGTGTTCTGGATAACAATAACCCTTTTATATTTAAAGGTTACTTTCAATAATAGAAATGCATAAACATAGATATCTGCGAATACCTTGTAAATAGAAGGGAACCGCATGAGAATTTTTCACTTAATGGTAACGAGTACGTATAAGTCATTGGCTAATGTGCTGTATTCATTGAAGAGTCAATTGGACAGGATTGATGACCTAGAAAAAGCTCCAGATGGTTTAAAACTTCATTTAAAGAGGAAGGTTAATTAAGTTTTTGTTTATAAGGGAGATTGACAACTTGGGGCTTATCTCATTGACATCGGGCACTCTCCTATTAAGTAATCCACGGGAATCGTCAGGGTTTGTGTTTTTCGTGACTTTATGTAGTTATCTTGCAGTTAAAATGCATTGTTTGTACTATTGAGGAACATTGTGGGAGTTGAGAGAAGTTACTTAATGATAATTGTTTAAATGAAGTAAGAGGAAAATGTAAGTGGCCTAGCTAAATCAATTCGCATCTAAATAAACCCCCAAGATGTATTTAGCGCTTGGCTAAACCACTCTGACAATAGAAGCGTTTGTTTTGATTTGCCACAATAATTGAGATTAATTCATTGATATTTGCCATTAGTAATTCACAATGCCTATCTATGCGTATCTTAAAACGGCATTGAAAAACGACTGGTCTGGCATAGGGAACCAAAATCAAGAGCGAAATTTATTCAGAGAATTTTTATTGTTATGTCACGCTGAAGTTGCTTTGCTTTAAAATAAACACATTAGCAATTGGATGCACTTCCATTGATTCTTTGCACTGATGGCGAATCAATGACTTTGGGGCATTCTTTTTGCATTTACAACTTGAAAGTGGCATCCATTTTATTGCATTTTAGCGGCTGAGGTCAATTGTCACTCTTATGTTTCTACTCTCTGTCAGACAGAATTAAAGAATTTCGCATTAGGCATTAGCAAGTTTAATTTGTGTAGTTGGAGGTAAGTTGGCTAATTGTTATGGCAAATGCAATGAATTCCTGACGGTAATTGTAAGTGAATGTCGGCTCGATCTTTCTTCCTTTGTGAAGATATGTTCCGGCATTTCAAAGTAAATGCTCAATATTACTGATGGTAACTACCCCGTGTTATTGTGGGTACCGTATTGCATTTATTTACATTATTATGTACTCGCAGAAGTTACTACTAGTAGAAGGGTAAACATAGAAAGACGTTTGGATATTTTTGCCAAAGTTGTATACAAGTTAACTGCAGGCTAATAATTCTTGCATACAGGCTAATTCTATAATTAACTACGCATACATGGTGCTATATACTTAAACTTAACTATGTATAAATACGTTCATTACCATTGCTTCTTGAATCCGCGACTTTTGACACCATTTCGTATAATGAACTTCCAACTTTTTCCACATTTTTTATATATTACAACTGAACCTTTCCTATCTATAATAAAATATTTAATATCATTTTTTGTGTATCTAGTTTTAGAAATTAATCGATATTTAGCTACATTTAATCATTTACTTAGAAATAGGCGAATATTAAGCATCTACTTACTATTACTTATTACTGATATATGCTTAAATTCCCATATATTATTGAAGTTTCTATTCCTAAGCGCCACTCTTTCCAAAATGTATACTAGGCAGCAGATTTGCACGGTCTTAAAAGTCATGTTAGCCCAATCTGTTAGAACAAGGATGAACAGATAAAGAAAAGACGAAAGCTATGCATACAAGAAAAGAAATGGAAAAAGTACAAAGAGCCAATTGAGGAATTCAGTCAGAGGCATGCAATGGCATGGCAGAAGGAATGTGGACACACAAAGACAAAGTTACCAAAGTTATGTTTAAAAATCTGATCTTACAATAGTAATCAGATAGATAAATTCATGAGTGCAGTACCACAACTACTTCGTGAATGATTTGCTTGGTATGCACATAAAAATTGTGTTAAAGTGGATTTGCACATAGTTAATTCAGTTGCTAACAATAAGACTGAGCTACGGTAAACATATTGAAAGGACATTAATTTCAATGAATTATACTTAGATAATTATAATAATGTAATTCCAATGCAAGCTATTCCCAGTAATAAACGGTATGGAGGCCCACTCCGTTCTACATCAGCCGTACTGTATGCATTTACAAAGAGACTTCTCTTGTAGGGCCAAATTCCTGGAGGACAGTCAACGCGAAAGAGTAATTGAATTGTATAAAGTGCACATGTGTTTAGCAGAGAGGACGTAGATAGCAATTTGGTAGTATGAGCACGTTTAGGAGTATTTGGTATGTCGCCTGTCCATCTTTTAACTCGCAAATCATTACCACCTTTGCTTTTTGCAATAATTGAGAACTGAGGAGAGGACTGTTATTATACCATAGATAGGCACCCATGTAGCCACACAAATTGCTTTATGCATGCTACCTTCACAATGCAGACACGCAACGTTGTAACTGAATTTAGACATATGTTAGTGTGTACCAGATGCTTATACTTGTAATAATGTATAATTTGTGATTGCGTATGGTATATGAAGTAGTATTTAAATTCCTAGTGGTGATTGTGATGTGTAGCTATACTCAAAGTGAATGTTCATGTGTCTGTCTGAGTGAGATGAGGAGAGATAAGAGAAGAGAGTGAGGGTGATATGCTATGTGACGAATATGATGACAATGACGATAGGACCGACATAGGCCGAAGAAAAAATTGTCACTTGACGAGGGTTTAGCTCGACTTTTCACGAGAAGAAGTGACATGGGCTTTTGAGTGACATGACATGACGGAGAGGGAACTGTAATTTGGAACGTGGACATAGTTTTTGTATAGAAGATGCGAGTCCCCACCTGTGTAGGATAGCAGAATGCATCCATCGCACCTTCAGAGGTACAGACACTCACTTACAAACATTGCAGCACTATTGCCGTAATGTATTATTAAATCGATGATGTTTTCTGACATGTCCGTGCATTGTTACCTGTGCTGCCTGCGTTAGGAGTTGGATGATAGAGGTAATATTATTATTATGTCATACACATTTATTAGCAAGTTTGTCGTGTTCCTGAGCTGTGCTGGCTGTGCGAGATGTTCCTTCTTGGGCTAACTAACTATTTACTATCTGCTCAATAGAGATTAGCCAAGTAACGAGCACATAGTTTTGCTTTGCAATGCTATTATTTTATTAGAATTGCATGCAGAAAATAGAGACATGTCTGTTCTGTCTGTGACATGACATGACAAGACAGAAGACGAATGTATTTAACGTAAGCTTTTCACAGAGACTCATCTCCATAGGTAATTGGGCTCCTTAAGTAAATATAATCGTTGGGAGGACTCACTATCTTCATCTCTGACTTCCGGATGAAATTCCATTTCATTCCTCATTCGCCATCCCTCATAATCACACACTGCCTCCCCAACTATTGCCTCATAGTTTATTTTAAGCTTCTGTACGTACCAATGAGTCAAACATTTTTTGCCCGCAATTACCATTTTCTACAGCATTGCTCATAAAAAATCTCAATTGCATCAAAATCCATTTTTATTACATAATCCTAAGCTGTGCTTCTAGTGAAAGATCGTGTCTTGTATCTACTATCCATTGGCAGGTACCTTAAGGATCGTTCTGTGTACTAAGTGAATAAAAAGCGTCGAATAAAGTTGAGTCAATGCAATCCAACAATCGAATTGATTTAAAAGCTTAACTTCGTTGGTCAACACAAGATGATGTCTTTCTTGGCGTAGGTATTATTTACTTGCCGTTACAGTAACTATGTTAGTACATTGGCTTACTTACAATGCATTACATTGTACTTTTTAGCAAATTTGAGTTACCTTGGCTTAGAATCCCTATTGTTGCCCAACTACTAAATGCATATATGCATACCACCTTAATATTTCCATATACTACTTAGCTTTACCTGTTTGATTGTACTTTAGTATATCTATAACTGGTAGCATAGTATGTATGTTTTGTTCTGACTGCACAATAATAAAGTAAACATCAACAGTACAATGTTTATTGCTTGCCAATTCCAATAGCAAAACATTTCGTCATATTGTCGACTTAAATTGTCGAATTTCATCGATTGACCATTTGATGCTTGATCACTGATTGCCAACTCAATTTTTTGCAGAATTTATTTTCATCATGAAAGTAAAAGTGAACTTAAAAAGGAACCATTAGGAACTCACAAAGCTTGTCTTATTTGCAGTATTTGCCACAGTGGAGTAGATTGTCATGTCATAATGATTTCGTATTTAATTCATACTAATAATCATCACTTAGCTAATAATTGTGATTTCTATGCCACTACCAATGCACCAATGTACAGAGCACGTAATAGTATTTCATAAATAGCAAATGATCGGTAGCTTTTGGTGGTGTTAATACATTGACATAATTGATAGCTTTCCTCTGCTATGTACCATTAGGAAAGTCTGTAAAGAATGTCTTAAGTAAATACATAACACCATCCATGGAGTACTCAGTTTCAGAAAGTACAAACAGGCTTTGTTGGAGTATTTATGTATAATGGCTATGCAAGTATCGCAGAAGACTAGCAAGTATAGTATGTAGAATGTTATCTTTAAGGCTTGTACTATTTAATTGTTATAGCAGAGTTGATTCGATGTGATGGTTGAAATTAAAGATTCTTGTGAGCGAGACGTGTGTAAAGATATGAATGACATGGCAGCTAATAATATTATAATCTAAAGCGTAGATTCTGTTTCTGTTGCACCCTACAAACGAGGTATAGTACTTGGGTGTAATGTCTGTAGGTAAACCGAGTGGGCAATAGATAAGTAGTAGTTCATGGATTTTGGTTTAGTTAGAAGGTAGTGCGATGTTATGTGCTATTGTGTATAGTTTACAATTAGTTGGAGAGTTTCGTGGATGTTGATGTTCGTCATGAAGAGACAGAGAAGAAGAGATGATGATGATGAAGCAACTGAATTGGATGTAATAATGCGCTGGGATTCTATGTAATCTAGTGGTACATAAGAATTGGCAATCCATAGGACTTGTTTTACTACGCTACGTTTCGTTACATTACATTTCATTATATAGAAAGAGGCTAGTAGAGATACCAATAAAAGTACAACTAAACAAACTACCAGTCTACGTATTCGATTTCTATTCCTATCTGCCAGTTATTCTTCATTATGGATATAGGTGGCTTGACTAAGGTAATCTAATGGTTCGTCGGTGTATGGAGCACAGCATGGCTCAGACATGACAGGGCATGAGTCTTAAAAATTTAATTCGCCTTGTGATTTCCAAGCACAAAATCACGTAGAGATTTCCTTGTCTGACTTTGGTTTGGCTACTGCATAATGGCCTGGCTACGTTGGACTGCCTTCGTTTGACATGACATAGCACAGGGATCTCTCAGTCTCCGTCTACTACAGATGACTACTACTTGGTGCATTCGGTGAGAGTCAGGTTAAGATCATCTAGCTCATGCATGCCACACCAGATCACTTTTCTATAATGCCAATTCATGCAAAAAGCTTTGCTGGAGTTACAAGATTTTTCATGTACACATTAAAAGAGGAGGGAGAGAATGCTAAACAGGACACAAGAGTCAGTCAGGGAACAACTTTGAATAGTACTTAAATATTAGACACCTACGTTGTTTAGCCTTAGATAGCTACGTATTTAAGCCTCTCTTATTTGATTCTCCCTATCTATGAAAGTCTCTCTATCTATGAAAGTCTATCTATCTATGAAAGTCTATCTATGAAAGTCTATCTATGAAAGTCTATCTTCATATGTAACAACGTAATGCGTTAAATATGAAATTGTGGATGTACTTAATTTCTTTGAGAGATTTTTATAAAACGAATTTTCATGCCTGTATGTACATATGTGATATGTAGTTATTGCTTCATCATCTCCGTTTCGCATTGAAATTGAAACTTGAAATTATTCTATCGAGTCGAATCTATACAGTCGGCTGAATACCATTCAATAGGTTGCGTTTAGCTTTGTGTTGTTATTATAGTTGCCCTGAACGAACATTCACATATTCCGATGGTTCACTCAGCCGAATATAAAGAATTCCTTGGCTATCTGTCTGTTCTGAGGTGAATCGCATTATATTGGGATGCAAAGCATAAGGATTGAATTGCAATGTATTTATTGTACTGATACGATGCCTGCGGGGAGCTTACTTTACTTAAAGTGGATATCGTATCAAGTATTAGTGAGTCTGTCTACTAGGTAGTCATTTATGTTCAGCTTGATGGCTACCAAATTCATTTTTTACCCTTTCAAAAAGATTCCTAACTTTTGCAATGGTTTCCACTCAGTTTCTCTGTTCTTTGATGGCATTTCAGTTCACAGCTCATTTTCAACAGAAAGAAATGAGGAATGTAGGGAGAAGGTCGCAAAAACTGATTGGCAACAGTCTATCTTAATCTTGCTATCTACCACTACTTGCTTTTTGTCTATCATGTTGTTTACATTAGCCATATAACTAACTTAACTATGTAAATTACAGATAAAGTAATAACACGTCTGCCTGTCTTTATAATTTTTGCGTATTTACTCTATGCTACATTTCTTGCAGATACAGCTGTACATAGTCTACACACAGACACAATCTGAAACCAAGAGTTAGTTTAGTTCCTTCAATCTTTTAGCACAGCACAGCTAGTTTCCTTGCAAAAACACCAATGATCATCTCAGCAAATGCCAAAAATCAAAGACTGTGAAGTGGAAAATATAATAAATCCCCCAGTTACTCAGGAATCATGTACATTTTGTTCTTGTATGTATAACATGCGTCCATTGATTTATCACATTTCAGGATAAATTCTAACTAACTACGCAATTACAGCTTATTAGATAACACATATCTTTCGGCAGGTCTCTACATCTTTGCAAACTGAGTTTCATAGCAGGCTCCGTCTAATGGCGTTTGCGTATTTTTTGTAAAAAGAACTGCAAAGGTGCAAGTAACCTTAATAATCGAGTCAAATCTGAGTTGTTTCTGTGTAATTGTAATTGTAACAAAGATGCACCACCGATAGCAGATGATTTATTGTGAACTAATCATACTGACGAGTGTTTTCATTAACCAATTTTTCTCACTATAAATAAAAGTAAGATTCAAGTTTCAAGGTTTAGTGATTTGTATTGCGTACAAAGTCTTACAATGACTCACTCGCCACTTTTACTAGAAATAGTAGTCATTTGCTATTGTCAAACAAATCTTGTACTAAGCTATATGATTAGTACCTACATCTGAATATTTTTTACATCAGCTGAGAAGTTTGAGCACTTTAATAGTTAATTTGTGAACTGAAGTGTCATAAATATGAATGTACTGACACACGCTACGCTTAGTAGAGTAAGAAATTGTAAACTAAGCAGTAAGGAGCAAAAATGCAAAATTGCAAAAATGGTCTTTTACGACATTATTACTACCTATATAACTAAAGCGTAGGAATTCCAACCAATGTTTTCCATGAGAAATAA
The DNA here is from genome assembly GCA_019776445.1 of Tomocerus maximus. Taxonomy (NCBI): domain Eukaryota; kingdom Metazoa; phylum Arthropoda; class Collembola; order Entomobryomorpha; family Tomoceridae; genus Tomocerus; species Tomocerus maximus. The sequence continues at coordinate 25,687 of JABASH010000422.1, forward strand.
CCCAAGGTGGTTCTTAGTTTACTTATGACATCCACTGCAAGATATTTCTAATTTCGTTGCGTTACATACAGTACAAAACTGCCTGTAACTAAAGCGTAGGAATTCCAACCAATGTTTTCCATGAGAAATAACCCAAGGTGGTTCTTAGTTTACTTATGACATCCACTGCAAGATATTTCTAATTTCGTTGCGTTACATAGAGTACAACTGACATGATAACCAGAAGAAACGCACTTTGCGGTTAGATAAGGGAAATGAGTTAAAAAGCAGCTTACCTTTAATTTACACTACTAATGGTAGTATTCGACTAATGGTCGACCATTAGGGTAAATTAGCATATTTAAATTTTTTGTAAACTTGGCCAATCTACTTTGTATCAGCACAATATGATATTCTACAGAGCTGAATCCATTGCTGAAGGAAACCATGTTAGGTTTCCTTTGCTACTTTCGGTGGGTATTGCAATAATTTGTGTTATACTAGACACAGTTTTTGTACAGATTTGCCGTTCCATTCCAGCAACTATCTCAGGGAAAGAAGGCAGGCAGTGTGGTTGTGCGAGCAATTATTTTATTGACATTCGTCTTGAAAGGAAAAGGAATAGCAATAAATGTTGAATTAACTCGAGTGAAGAATGAGCTAAGGATATTGTACAAAATGGCATTCTGGCACCTACAGTCTGAATTCGAGTCATCATATCCTCCTTCTATTCATTCTTTGATATTCCGTGAAATTTAATAGCACTATGCCATACTATTAATGGAAGACCACAGTCATAGATGACTTTTAAAATGTTTTCTATAGCATGGATGCTACAGAATCATCTCAGCCCCTCATTTTACTACAGACTTTAATATTATTTAAAGTAGGATGTGGTGGAGTGCACATCCTTACTCTACATTAGAGAGTTATACAATTTACTTTGCTGTTCTGTTCTATCTGTCGATATCTGCCAGCTAATAAAATGCAAATGTTTAGGTGTGTACTATAATATACTTATATGTAGATGGATTGTACAAGATTATGAAAAGGAGCAAGAGCATAAAATTGAATAGTGAGATATTGTGTATTGTGCTGATAGGCATGTAGTTCCTTATTATTGTTACTTTTATTGTTGTGTTGTTTGGCCATTGACCAGAATAGAGCAGAAGAGTGAGAACTTGTGGACAGAGTGAGTAGCAGTCGAATAATCCTTCTTAATGCAATTTACAAAGACAGTCTCATCAAAACAAATCAGAGTACACAAATGTTTATCTCGTGTACATTACATTGAGAGATATCTCATATCACAACAGGACAATAACAAACGAAAGGCGGATTTAGATTTGCTATACATGAGAATCGAATTGAATGAGTGATGGAAGAAACCAAAGTGTCAAGTCGAAGAAAGATTGCCAGCTTGACTTACAGCTTGACTTGTTGTGGAAATGAATTAGTTTTGATGGACAGAGGAAGTTTCGAGAGGATGTTTTGGCTCAGTTTATAATTTCGCCATGTAGGTAGTAAGTGCAAGGTAGGTACAGAAATTATTTTTGTTTTCTTCATGTGGTTGTGTAGGCGTGTACACCCCATAGTAGTAGAGGATACAGTTATTTATAGAGGGAGGGATTCATAATAGTCGAGGCTAGAGCCAAGTCATCATGCAATGTTACTCGTTTGATTCTGGGAAATTATTAAAAATGTGAGATTATAATGTGTCAAGTGAAGGAAAGGTTCGAAATGTGGCTAGCTAGAGGCTCTCTCTTTTGATTTGACGGACAGACTTATTGTTAGACTTGTGTTTTCTATGGCTAGTTTAAGTGGTTCTTTTGTCACTCTGAATCCAACTCTCAAGTGAGTTGTTATGTGATGATGAGTGAGTGAGTTACCTGTTGATCATTTCACTCACTTTTCTTCCCCGTTGGACTTGGGAACTTTATCTGTACGAAGGCTGTGTATTTATATTAAATCAAGTACGTACTCCGATTCAATTGCTGTACATTAAACATCCTCCTGTACTACTCCTACAATGGATTACGTTAGATGTTCAAGATTACCATTATTCCGAATTGAAGTACACTGTATATTTTACTATCTGACTAGGTACCAATACGCAGTATGCCGTATTCTTATTTTTATTCAATATTATGATGACTCGACTTTATTTACTTTAACTCGCTTACGGGGTTCGTATTATGAGTAGAGTGCATGGGGCTTACTTGGCTCAAAAATACAGAGCAGCCAAAGAAAAGATTAAAGAGACGGACGTAAAAAAGCCAACACAACTTGAGTTTCTCAGCTATTATATTATCTCGAGTCTGATCTGGCGTTGACTTTGACTTTTAGACGCCTGCATGGAGTTTCGCTCTAGCTTTGCCATCCCCACTCAAATTATACTCTCTGAACTTAACTACTAGTGTAAGAATAACAGAGTTCTATATAGGTAAATACAATCTGTAATTATTTTCATTTTCCCAGTTGCTGCGTATCCACGCTCTTTTTACTCAGACTATTTTCAAGTGACCAACAAAATTGCACTTCCTGCTGCAAAATTGCCACAGTACTTACCATCGCTTTGTATTCAGTTTTTCCATGAGTTAGAGTCACTGGGAAAAGAACTAGTAGAAGAAGAGCGAAAGAGAAGGAAAGGAGTTCAGTTTTTTTAAAAGTTTTTTGTCCGGGCACAAGTACATCTACATGTAAATACAATATAGAAACAGTAACTACATTCGGAGGCAGCGTAATGTTCATCATTTTTATTGTGTCATGTCATGGCTTTGTTTTGTCTTAGTTATTTTGTATCAAGATGTAGCAATAGTGTAGCTGTAGGATGTCCTTAGAGATTTTCGGAGTAACTCATCCGGCACTGCAAATGACTAGCAATAGCATCTCATTAAGGTAAATTAAAATAATGTAGATTCAAATATTTTCAATATTTTTAAGACCATATGCTGCAATTGCAATATAGAGAAATAGTGCCCAGAAAATCACTATTAATTTCAAATAATTATAACTTCAAAAGCGATCCATTTAAATATCTGTCTGATTAGCAGTAGTATATAATATTAACTATCACATTAACAAAAATAGACATTTAGATTCAAAATATTTTAAAACAGTAAAATCTAAATGAATGCCTATTTTACTAATGTTATTATTTATTAAATCTAAATCCCTATTTTTATTAATGTGATAGTTAGTATTATATTGCACTACTAACAACACAGATATTTGAAAAGAATGTGCCAAAGCTATAAAAAAGTAACTACATTCGGAGGCAACGTTATGTTCATCATTTTTATTGTGTCATGTCATGGCTTTGTTTTGCCTTAGTTATTTTGTATCAAGAGGTAAGTAGCAACAGTGTAGCTGTAGCATGTCCTTAGAGATTTTTGGAGTAACTCATCCGGCACCTCAAGTGCACGAAGATACTCAACAAGAGCACTCGACTGAACAAAATAACCCACCGTGCATTATAATCTTTAGCAAGAAGAAATTATGTTTGCTACTTATCTTTCTATTATCGTGTGGACAGTTACCCGTTGTCCTCCCACCCTCATCCCCCGCACTCTCATTTCAATCATTCTGTTTACCTAACCAAGGTTGCTTTGCTACCGCAAAAATTGGGCACTACGGTACAAAGTACTCCGATTATTTCAATCTTTGCTGTACCGTAACTAGTAATGTAAGGACACCGCGTTTTACCTTCTCAAGGTTTCAGGTATTTTCTGTGGATTGATTTAGTACTCATTTGAGAATTTATTGCTTGTTAAGTAAACTGGGCAGAAGAAGCAAAGAACATGACAAGAGAAAAGTTGTTGTTTGTAAAATATTGGCAAAAACTAGCCACTGTACTAGAAATGAGCTACTTTGTAGAAACCCTTTTGCTTTTTGTTATTTACCAGTAAACGAGAATAGCGTAAAACCAATCTCACCCAAATCTCGATGATGCGTTGCTGAATACAAGTCTGGTATCGAATTCCTATTACACAATCATTATGCACTACAAATGGAAATAGAATTCAAGGCAAGCTACATAGTCGCTGCAGCCACACTCACGACTACGACGCAACAATCTAGCGTTATACTATTGTAATGCATAGGTAGAATAATTTTAAACAGCCGAGTTTTTCTTTGTCGAACTCAGTATTTAATATGGAGAATGGTACGTATTATACTATAATAGAATTTATACATATATACATCAACATAGACGACATTATGATGGAAAACCATGCACCAGTTGGTATTTACATGTGGTAAGCATGCTTGTGTACGTATATACAGTGAAATTGTATTTGCTGATGGCGAGTTGTAAAGAACTGAGCCACCTGTTGCACTCATGTTTTTGCACACGTTGTTCAAGTCGTCTTTTCTTTATTGGCTCTCCATGCTCCCTCAGCATACGCTGTGTCGTTCGTTCTAGAACACAAATGCTAGTAACTAGATAAGTAACAACCAAGAAGTTCCTTAGCACGGGATTTTTTTTATTTTCCTTAACCTTGTTGAATTGCATTACCCTGCCCTTGTTCATTTTCGTATCTTACTTAACTTTCTATCTGTAATAGTTTTCTTGACTTTGCATCTATCGTGTACATATTGTATAACTAGGTGGATTGGAACTTCGGATACTGAGACTGAAATAAATAAAATTAAAAAACGGTTTACACACAAACAAGGCGAGAGAGTCAAGCCCTAGTCAGGCGAGGCACCATCAACAGTTGAGACTCGACTGTCCGCATTTTTTCTAGAATCTATTGTATTTTCCACTGTGCGTGAATATCTGAGCGAAGTGGGGTTGCCGTTCTTTTATCTCAATTACTATTAATAGTTCTACATTATGTCCCGATAAAAGTGTTGCTCTATGGCGTGGTCGAACAGGTAGAGATTTGCCCGCCTGGGCTCCATTATATTGCAATATGGATAAAAAACATCGCATGTCCGGTGTGTATTGTGTATTATTATTGATTAGTTGTTGCTATTTCACTCTTATAACTCTGTACTGTAAATATATGTCGAAGACAAGGATGTATTTCCATTGTATTATGTCATATCAGTCAGGAGTACCTCTGTAGGGATTAGCGGGTATGAATTAAACTTAGTAACAACTCCTTCCCGTTGTACAGAAAGTTTGTATTATTCTCTCTGCGAGTAGCTAGCTGTTACTGCAAAAAGAAACATGAGAAGGCCAAGTTTCTGAAGTTACTTTTTCATACGAGTACAACTATGTTATGTGGTAAAAAGTAGACGATCGGAGATAAGATAGCCGCTACTTCATTCTATACGCGAGTAGTATTTATACTATTATGTAATAAAGTAATACAACATAACAGAAAAGTTTTTCTGGTCTAGCTCAATGGTATCTATATGGTGTCTAAAATCCGATAAAAATATTGGAAGAGTAGACTTGCATTGAATTTCATTGACGTTTATTGTTAGTCAAGTACTACATACAGCAGTGTTTGTAAATGCACAAGTCGAGATAAACCTTTTAAAAGGAAAGAGTAGGTAAGTGGTAAAGAAAGGAATATTGTTATAATATTTGCTAGTGGTATCGTAGCATAGTCTGCTATTATGTAATTTGAGTGCATGGAAGAGCTAAAGGCAACGTCCTACGACGGAATGCAACTGATTGTGTATACTACCGAATGGCCAATTCAATTTAATGCAGTCCACTCGACTCAGCCATTCTTGTATATTCTATTATCTGCATAATATTACTTTTTATATACACAATATATACACAGGTAGCAGCATTATATAACATAATATGCTATGTTGTAGTAAATCCCTGTGTATCAATGTATAAGATGAGTAGACAAAACATAGTCAGGTTCTTGTTAGTAGAGATATCAACCAATAAGTGCTGGCATTTAGTAAATATTTCCTTTGCTACCTACTTGCATTTATACATACACTCACATAAGAAACGTTAATGGCTGCATGTAATATAACATCATCATCATTCTATGTAATCTAAGAACTAATCCAAGCTCAGTAATTGCTAGCATTGACTTGATGCAATGGAAAATAGTCCACAAGTCTCTTTTACGAAAGATGATGTCGGAAAATAATCAAGTTGTGCACTTTTCTCTGGAAAACATTAGCTTTGCTCAATTTTGTAAACGTTTCCTTCAGCAGCTTCTAACTCTGCATTCCCATTCTCAGCTTATCGTAAAAAACTTAGGAAAATGTTTTATATAATACTGCTATGTACAGTGCAAACGTAATACCAGTAGGTAGTGCTTAATTTTAGATGTTAGATAAGTATATTCCTGATTTTAATGGAATGTAATGTACCTCAAGCTGTTTCTATGCCTCAATTTTAACTGTAGCACATAATAATGTGAACAATAGATGAAACCTTGGTAAGTTCATATTAATTTATATGGAATTTAGTAGGTTAGCGAGAAATGCAATGTTTATCAGTAGTTTTACATCGAATACAGTACGATGTAAAGGTTTCCATATTTCATACTATTAAAAAATGGACTATATTATGCACTAACATTAATTTAGACTTTATTAGATTGAGCTTCAAGGATATTCAATGAACTTTGTTGTGCTGGTATTTATTATGCTCGTCTAAAAAGTAAGGTACTTTTACTCGTTTGAGATGGAAATGGAAAACGCTTCTTTATTAATTAGATTGGATTAAATTTTGCTTTAGACCTTGCTCTTTCATTTGTGATAAATCTTATTTTTGCTTTGTAAGAGCAATTTTGAAGGATTTTTCTGTACATTGCATTTCGTGTCGGCCTTTTCTTTGTAATACCATGCCTTATTTATCTAGCGAGAAATTCCTTATCGATATAGTTAATTACACAACATAATATTGTACGTGCATCTAATATGAGTAGCTACAGATAATACGTATATCCATTCCACTGGGTATTTGACAAGCGTTATTTAGTTACAAGAAAAGCAGCTCCGTACAAGTACCTAATGGATTAATCTGAACTGAACGGTTCAAAGTACCTATTAAGTTTCTTGCATATCTTTAGCAATGCTAAGCATGTAGTAATGCATGGACACATTCTGTGAAATTATCCAATTTGAAATGCATTTGTGAGCATTAAGTGCTATCTGATTCCCGTTGTCTGTCTATTAACAACTAAGTCCACAAGTACCTTGTGCATCCACATGGTTTGCTTGGGGTTGTTAATAAGTTGTGCTTTATGATGATAGTCTCTTATTAAAATTCATAGAAAATAAAAATAGTTAGTGAGCAGAGAGGCTTGTGCTTTGTGGTGCCATTAAAAATGTAATAGTAAACGAGTGTAGTAAATAAAATTTAGAGTTTGATGATTTCCCGTGCACAATTACCAGAGTAATGTCCGTGCATTCGTTTGCCTGTCTTGTCGGACCTTTGAAGAAAGATTGCAAAAATGTTTCTAGTAAAGCATTGTAAATGGCGGAGAGTGGAATTGCACCATGAGCGTAAGTAACCAGTTGCACTACATCCTCAATTCCACGTCCCATTATCTTATCTGGCAAGAACACGGAGCACCTAATGAAGAGAACAGAGCAGAGTGTCTGCAACTTAACTCTCTTGCAAATCTAACAATTAGTGACTAAGTCAGGACCAACTAACCATAAACTTTGTTGTTGCACACACACAGCTCTGGCTATTCATGTCTAATGCATGTACGTATGTAGATCATGTTTGAATCTCAGCATGAGGCTTCGTGTCGATTCATGTGAGAGTGAGACTTGATTCATTCATCCCTGCCAAAAGCCAGCACAGCGGCTTATCGTTTACTTCTGCCTTGTTTTACTTATCCATGTAATGTATATCCTTAAGTTACATAATCTTGAACTGATTGCGAAGTTCCGTTGTTTTGTTTTATTTCTGCAGTTCTTGAGTTACTTTAGTCTTGCCTTACACTACATTTTCTTTAGTGATGCTAGTGATGCAAGGATGTATAGAGGACTACATAAATAAACCAAGAACACAGACAAGTCTCGTTTTCCTCATCTACCACTATTTCCTTCCTAAATCACAGTCAAAGTCGTGACGAGCTCTCACAAGTTTCAGTCTCTCTTTTCAAATAGTGCGAAAATTCCCAATTTTAGGACGATACAAAGCTAAAAGTGAGTAAGCTATCTTGCCAACTGTATTGTTTATCTGTGGAGTGGATGAATGAAAATACAGAAAAATGCACAGTTAGGTTTCGGCCGTTTCCTTGTTTTAAGGACTGTTTCATACTCATTGTATTTAAGTGTGCATCCTGGCGAAATAACTTATTTCAGTTTTAGTGGGGACTCATCCTGTTCTGTTTATGTAAATCCTAATCTCGTCCAATGGCTCAAATATTTACCTCTCCGTGTAATACGGTGCAAAGAACTACCGTGTATATTGTTATGTATACATGCACAACCGTAACAGTTGATTCAACTACCTTTTATTTATTATTTGTCAGTAGCCCGGCGAACACAGCTCAGGAATGTAAATATATTTAGTTCTCGGTATATAGTATATCGTAGATATATCTGTTGGTCTAACTTGCTTTGTCAGTAGTAGGTCTGGTCATCATAATGTGTGTCTATAGGGGAACAGATGACGATTGGAGTGAAGATGAGCTGTATGCAAGTATGTAGCTTGATGTTTGATGTGATGTTTAGGCTGAGCTTGCATAGATTAGATTGATGGAACCCTGGAGTGATTCGCTTGCTCATACTTTTGTGTATCATATAAACTGTTTTTATAGTGCTTGGCTGAGCTATGATGTTGAAACAGGCCTGGCCAGGTACACCGAGGTACACCGTATATGTCTTGTTATTGTTGTTATATCATACAATATAATATTTTATTGTTCCCATTTATTACACTCGTATTAGATTGTTACAGACATTTCTGCACTTTTCTTTGCTCCCGTTTTTCTATTGAGAAGGAGCAAGTAGTCTTACGTCCGAGATAAGAATCGACAGAAACTGTACGTCGTGTCTTTGCCAACTTCCTGGCTATATTTTCTTTCATTAGAAATTGTTGTCAATACAAATGCACCGTTCATTACTGAGATTTTCTACCTAAAAGTACCTCTTAGTCTTTGTTTAATGCAAATGCGGCAATAAATGTGAAGATTTTCCGATTTAATAATGTACCTAACACAAATCACTAACTTGATGTCAAACCTGAGTCAAAGGAAGCAGAAAGCCATTCTCGTAGATTCTACAAACAATGAAAGTGAAAGGTCATAAAATATTTTTACAATGGGAGCTTTCAGTAAAAAAAAGTTATAAAATCTGGGTTTGGCTTCCAGGTAGGTCAGTTGGGAAGGGCATGCATGCATTTGGTGGATACTTAACCATACTTACATGTGCTTATATATAAAAGTACTTCTACATACATGTCCTTTCAGCTTACAGTATTGAAATATTTACGGCAGGATCCTGACTAGACCGCTAGGAACTAGAATTTCTGTTAGGTAAAAGTGAGTAAGCAAAGTTAATGCTCCTTTCATTGTCTGTCGGTTTGACGTTCCTATATACTTACGCTTAACTTCATACTCAAATCGCCTGCAACGAGGTAACATGAAAAATACCAGGAAAATTATAATGTACACAAATGGGTGATAACAAAAAACAGAAATCAAGAGTTGCCACAAAAACTATTACAGATGCTCAGGACAGTTGAAAGTAAATCTGAATCTAGTTTGTGTACATTTGCATATTGGGATGTGTTCAGTGTTTGTCGGATTGGAAAACAATCTTTGAGGAAGATGGGAAATAGAGTGACTAAAGCTATTTAGAATGTACCCTGTATGTTTCTTCGACATGTAAATCAGAAATAGAGGAAAGTTAAGGCGTAAAGAACCCGTTGGATCTGTATTCTATATAAAGACAAAAAACTCGGACAATCAGTTATTCTCCACGATGAAAAGGATGCATAGACATCTTTACACAACGATAGCTATAAACACCAGGATATCTAAATGCTATATGAGTAAATACATAGTTTGACCCAGACCAGATTGTAAACTGTGAGGAAGAATCTAAATCTTCGTATTACGTATAGGGAAGCGTAAGCAAAGAGATGCTCGTATGCATAATAACGAGGATAAGTAAAAATTTGTACTCTCTTTTATGTCCATACTGAATTTACTACTCGTCTGTGCATTTCAGTACTGTAAAAGAGGCAACTCTTTGGATTTGATCCACTTAAACAAGTTTCCTCGGCCGTATATTTATTACTTAAAATACTCAATGGGAGTGTAGGATTTAAGAGTGCATAAGACAAGGAATAACTATCAGTTGTATATCGATTGTTGTGATATCTATAGATACATTACACAACTATATCGTCATAATATGAATGCATTTTTGGACTGAACTACATTAAAGTTTTTTGATCGAGGTCAAATGTAAAATGTAGACAACACCACCTGCCAATTAGTTCAGATCATAGTTTACGACTTAAAAATTATCTTGAAGAAGTCTGTAAAAATTTCAAGAAAACGATAGTGCAGTCTTCTATTTTGAAAACTTCGCAATTCTTCTGTATTTCATTTCCTATTCGGATGACACGTAAAAGTGTTACTTTTAGAATTACATCCTTGGATAAAATGTGCTTGCTGAAGTTTAATCTTATGATCGTACGTGCTTGTTGTCCGCTGCTGCTGTTCAGATCCTATTACTCATGCTTAAACAAATATTTTGAATTCTTATTACCATATTTAGGAATGTTATAAGCTATAAACTATTATCAGTTTTTGAGGTTTTTGATGGAATGGTTATACTATGTATAGATTGAACAAACAGCAGAATTATATGTATTGGCTACTCTACATGCAGTCATACAACTGTTAGTTATCATCAAATGGTTTGTTATAATGTCTGAATTTTAACGTGAGTGAAGCAATAAAATATTAAATTGTTCGCACACTGAGTGTAAAGGAGTTCATTAAGTATTCATGTGCAATATCTTAGAAGTGCATTAACATCTAATTTAAAATATCGCACTAATATGAATTGCAGAAGAGTTAATGTCGTGCTAGAGCAAATATTTTCGCTCCCAGAGCTCAGCCATGGATATTTAATAAGAAATAGAAAAACGATAACGAAAGAAAGGAAGTTTGTTTCTCTGTGTGAATTTCGTTGTAAGGGATTCTCTGGTCCGATTACCTATTTTCCAAGCCGTTGACCATCCAATCTAACCAAGCCAACCATTCTCTACCATGACAGTGCGCTGTAACAACTGCAACTATCAGATTTATGTTCTTTATGGTGGATTTGTATGCATGGAGGTACCTATACTATTGTTTACTTATTGTGCCTGCACTATAGGTTTATATTACAAAAGGAGCATTATTGTAGAAATAAATATAGGGAACACGCGTAGTGGCACATCAGACACAATCATAATGGCAATACAGGATGAGAGAGTTCAGCAAAGTCCGTCATCTTTCTAAGACAACAAAGTACAGTAGCTCTTCCTACGCATTTATGGGTTTTATTTTATTCATTATAATAAGTGTACCTACGTGCAATATTGTGCCCTAGTTAAGTGGCAAGTAAGTATCTACTGCATTCTAACACCAACTTGTACTATCTACTATCTGTAGGCAGTGTTCTATGTTATCCTATCCTTGGTGTGTTCAAATGATAGCGACAAGAATGTGTTCTGAATGCGTGTAATATTTGTATGCAAGTTGACTTGTGTATTTTCATTGTTGTTATTCTCTTCACTTTCAAATGGACGTCAGTCAGCCAGTCTACTTAACGCATATTGACGTAGGATGAGTGAGGAGAGGCAAGGATGACATGAATGGCTTCTTGAAAATCATGTTGATGCTAGTGAAACTGAGAATACTGAGAAGGAGACGGAACCTAAGTATAGTATTTATTATGCATAAACTCAGGTTTGCTTTTATTACTCAGAAAATAGTTAAGAAGCTACGTAGGCTTGACCTAGAAATTCTGAGGAGAATAAACGCTAATCTTTTCTAGAAAAGTAAGAGCTGAAGTGAAGTGTTCAAGTCAAAGGAAGATTCTCTCTTTTTTCAATTAAGTAGAAGATAATCTGTAGGATGTTGGTGGTTCTAGTTAAGCTAGAATGAGTGGCTATATGCATTATTAATGCTTTTAAGCTTACGGTAATCGCAGAGGCCTTCGTTATTTTGTCGAATTGTCTTACGGGGAAATCGTCTCATCACATCACACAAGCTAGCAATCAGCAAAACTAAAACAAGAAAACAAAATACGGATTAGGTTCGTTGATAAGCACGTTCTTCGTAGATAAATACACTGAAGGATAATTTTTTGAATTTATAAAGTGCTAATGACCAACAATTAGGGATGAACACTTACTCTCCACTACTGCTCACCCAACTCAACTTGTGCCAAAAGAGTCCTGTGATGATGCGAGTTGGATTGCTTGGACAAAAAATTAATTTACATTTTCTAATGTTAATGTTGAGCATAGGCAAATGCATTTTTCTATATGAACAGATTCCAATGTTATTAAACTTGGATCAAATACTGAGTGAAAAGGTTTAAAAACCTCTAATGCTAATTTACATTGTACTGTTCTGTTGGACGAGTCAAGTCAGTATACTTTTATAGCTAATATCCAAAATCCTATAGGCATCAATTTACATAGATAGTTTAGCTTCAGCCTAGCATTACTTAAGCTTTCTCGGTATACAGTACGACAGCCCACACGAAATCACACCACACGGTATTCAATTTCAATTAGATGTTAAAATCACATATTCATACAAAAAAGAATCATAAATGAACAGATATTCCCAGGTGGGTGTTGAGTGTTGAATACTAAAAACAAGAAGTGCATCAAATCGAAACATAAAACGTCAATCAGGACAGATCGTTTACTCCTCATTATTATTAAGCTGCGGAGAGTTGGAAAAATTAAAATAGCTACCCATCATGACCTGGCCATGGAAAATGTAAATGTAGAAATTATGCCAGGCCATGGCACGCTGAGGAATACGAAATCAATATGTGTACATAGAAATTTATTTTCCTCTCCGAGGCATTGACTTTGTTAGTGTTCCCTGGTTTGGCCCAGAGTACCATGTTTATAAAAATCCACGCGTATTTGTAGAGTTAGATAAAAAGTTCCTTCTACAGGCAGTACTTGCTATGCAATGTTATTCCACCTACTTGCTTGGTAATCACGGAGAATTGCTGACATGACTTGACACGACTAAGAAATGAGACTTACAATACTTTATTTAAAAATGAAATGCAACTTGTCTACTTATTCACTAGTTGCCTACTAAAACTCGAAGCCGAACGACTCCGTACGTACAATAAGTTAACAATAACCCACGTATGTGCATAACTGAACAAATGTAAGATAGGTAAGTAGTCTTTGATTTGATTTTATAGTAGTAGCCCGAGACTGTACTACTTATTCGGTGCACTGCCTGTGTGTAGATCTGCCATACCGCAAGTGAATACCAGCCAGGTACTTGTGCAACAGGATATGGAAGAATGCTATGCAGCTATGCTGTATATGTATGTGTACTTTGAGGCAGTTTAGTCGAGGGAGTTTGATTTGATGGAAGATGATGGCAGAATAGAAACCGGATTGTATTTCATCATTAGAGTCTCATAGAAGTCTAACTCATTACTGAACTGACGGACTGGACGGACACTTATTCTTAGTTCCCTTTCTTTTGTCTGTAGTAACAGTAGTAAGTACTGTCTTCATTCGTATCAGCAGCGTAGTGGAACAGCCTTTAAGTACATACAATTCTTTCCAACTGCATCCCTCAACTGCATCCCTCAACTGTGTAGGCTAGAATGTTTGTTAGCGATGCACTATGCTGTGTCGATTATTAGTGCTAGGTAGCTATGAATGTCTGTTTACTCGAATTCACAATAATCCTGAATCAATTGAAAAAAGTCAAAAGTATTGAAAAAGAGCTCTTGGCTCTTGCTTTTACTTGTAATTGTTGCAATTTGGTACATTTATTGTTTCATGTTACTTAACCCGACATTGTGACTTTTGATTTGATGAATCGGATTGTTTTACAATCCACTCTTCTGATACGAAAACATTTATCTAATAATAATGATTAAGCAAGATCTTAATCTTCTTAGCAGGTACGAGCACAAGTTACCAAGTATTTTTGAAGGGATATGTAGATACTGGAGACAAATACTTTAAACTCATTGTTCGGATTCCTACAAGTCCTGATACAGTTCTACAAAAAGCGACTGGCTCTGCTCTAAAAGTTGTTTATAGCCTTCAGTCTTCTTCACTTCGGCCTTGTTCAGATTGATAAACTTGATTGTACTAGCCTTTAACTTCGAACAGTTATTCGTGTCCGAAAAGATCAGTAATTGAGCGGCATTTTCCACGGAGAGGGTCAGTCCAAGGATTTCCTCCGCATCCTCCTTCAGTCCATTCAGGGCATACTTATCCGCAATTTTCAGTAGGTCATCGGCATTCTCTTTCAGAAATACTTCGGATATTTGGTCTGTGTAGATGTACTCCAACATCCCCTTCACAACGTCCCCATCAAAATCCATTATTTCGACGATGCCTTCTTTTGCTTCAGACATTTCAGCTTGAAACATGGCTGCGAAAACGGGACTTCGGCATGAGAGAATAATTTTGTGTGCCTTTATGACGGATGTTTTTGTTTTGACTACAATGTCAGAGAAAGTATCCGAATCCAACAGATTTTTAAAATTGGAAGCCAAGTCATCTTTCTGTCTAGCTTTTCTCTCAGCTCTTGTTTCCTTAAGACAGACTTTTTCACGAATACTGCAGTACAGTGTGATGAGGTCTTCTTCCAATGGCCCCAACTCTACATCCATTAAATCTAATATTGATACGAACTTCTGGCTGCCACATCCTACAGCGGAATCAGTATATGTGTGATCCACGTCAGCGTGAGACTGAGACTTCTTGTTCCATAAATCGAAATAAACGTGAACCGTTTTTGGTTCCGTAAGATTCCTCAAAAACAGGTGGACTGAAAGGAACCCATTTGCATGCCCTCGAATTTCCAGCTGCCAATGACGCTTTTTTTCCTCCTCGCCAATGATGAACGCAGGTGACCTTTCTCTGAACTCAGTAAAAGGATGATTTAAACGATCTCTGAAACCTCTTATTTCCCAAAAGAATGAGTATTCAAGAAACTTTTCATCCACAACTTTGAATGATCCATTGATATTATTTCCCATGTTCGGAGGACCCTCAGCCGTTGTCTTTTCTGATTCCAATGAATTTTAACGGATATAAAGCAAAGTTATTACTTCACAGTTTTTTCTGTCTCCACTAGTTGAACAACATTGATTCTCTTTCATGTCAGCAATCTTTCTAGCTATTGCATTGTCATTTTTGTCATTGCAAAAAGTGTTGGAAAAATAAACAAATAGGTAGCCAGGGGGGTAAATACACTAGTCCAAAATAAAGTGACATTTTTTGTTTACTTGAATACAGCAGATACTGATAAATACACATTAAAGATATTCAAATTCCTAACACAAAATCTAAATGCATTGTCAATTT
>JABASH010000423.1:0-41075 GCA_019776445.1 Tomocerus maximus
TCAAGAGCAATTTAAACCGACAGCAGATGTTTGCAAGTTCGATCAATATATTTCGATTAAACAAGAATTTTCATCGAAGAATGCTTCTGTTCTTATTGTCAATTGGGAAATTGCTAAAAGATTTTACCAAGGAATATTACGCTATGAGTGCTTATTAGAAAATTGTAGAGACAAAAGTTGTTTATGACCACTTACACGTATTAAGGGAAAATGCAGTTTGTAGGAAATAGGTAAATGGCTAAAAGCAAATTATTTACTTTAAGTAAACTACCTACCTGGTTATTATTCAAAGTCAAAGTCTGGACAGGACTTGTGAAGATATTCATCTCCAGACAAAATCAATATTACTTCTTTGTGTTTATATGCAAATTTTATAGGCATTGATTCCAGGAGTTTGCATTGCACAATACGAATTACAATTTCATAAGAGAAAGTGTAGGAAGCTACGCCTTTTGTGGGCCATTATTTTCTATTACCGAAACTCTTTGAAGCAAATTCCAGTTGACAGGTAATTACCAGAAGAGAAGAGGATATAAAGACAAATAAAGGAACCTCTCTCGTGTGGAAAAACAAAGGTTAGAAAATGTGTGGGTGATAATCAGAGTTGACTAATCAAATTGAATATTCATAGAAATCTACAACAAACTTTCCGTTCGAGTTATTACATATTTTCCTATCGGGCTGTGTAGGATTTAGCTTAAATATTGCCATCAATCGGAATTCTCATCTTATACTTACTGTACATTTAAGATAACAGGAGCAGCCTAAATACGATATGTTTGTGAACGCCAGAGTGAAAGCAACTTTCTCTACATCTGGTAGGAAGAGGAGAAAGCTGTTCGTATTGTAATGTTCGTTTACTTATGAACCGAACCTCCAGCTGTAGATGGAGTACTGGTCCCGTTGTACCGACATCTTGTGTAATCTAGAACATCTCTTGGATTGATCAGCTCTTGAGATGGGTCCAAGCCCCTAGACTGCATATCATGCGCCACCTTATACAGAAAACAAGATTATCGTATTTGAATCAATTGCTTAATTTTGGAGTAATATTATTTCTGATCTTAAATTACAACCATTTATAATGAGGATAAAAATAAATCAGGAATACAATTTTAAGTTAAATTCTAACCAGTTCAGCCTCTTGGAAAACTCGTAGGAAATTTTTTCCTGCAATTTTTTGCAACTCAATATCCGACCAACTGGAGTCTCTTGCTAATTCCACGAATAGGTTTGGGTACTTTGACACATCTTCAAGATCCTCTGGCGTTCTGTGGTTCCTCAAGTCAAGTTGATATTATTGGTTTGCATTCATTAAAAATTTCCAGTCAGGTCGCCAAGAAAAACAAAAATTAAACACAAATTGTACTTAATACACTACGCAGACTGTTCAAAAATATAAAAAGTAAGAGAATGACCAGTCATGACTAAAAAATAAATACCAAGATGTACAAAATGTTGAACTATACTAGTAAGTACTACGTATAGTGTAAGAAAGTCTTATTTCCTTTCATAGACAACTCTGGAGTAACAAATCTCAAGCCGTTTATCACGAATTTAATGACACTTCCTGCTTGCCTTTTCTAAGTACAAATGCACCAAATGCATTGGAATTATCGCTTGTATAATAGTTGTTATATAATATTGTATAACAGTATTGTTAATAGGGCTATAGCATACATACAAAAATTATTTTGTCGAGCGTTCGTTATCTGTAGTAGCTACTAATGTTTCTTAATCTCGTATTATTTTTTCCGGACAAAGTTACATTATATTTATTTATGTACAGCAAAAACTGTTTCACAGTACATGAGAAGACATCATTTACTTAGCTATTTTATATGTATGTATGGATGTATATGTATGTGTATGTTAATGTATTCATCAATTGGACATAGGACCCGCCAGCTCCGTGCATGCTGTACAGATTAATTACAGTTTTTAAATTCGTAATGGAATTAAAGTTATGGTTATGATTACATAAGGTACAGCGAACAAGAATTGCCATTATAAATGCTTACTAATACTTGAAGCCGTAAGATTTAGTGCACGAAAAACAGAACCATAATTTGCTTATCTCCTGCAATTGAGAGATTGGGGAGATATTTTGATCTACTTTCTGTATTTGAAGTTGAGAACATTTTATAAATGCTCTTGACACTGCGGCTGCGGGCATAGCTATTTTAACATAATGTTCTACTTACGTGTTCTAAAAATAATTCATTGATCATACTGCATAGTGTGAATGCTAAATATCCTTGAGCTATATACTTATTATACTCTCTTCGACAACGACTACAATGTTTACAAAACTAAAAACTGAAGCATTAAGACTGATCTGGTCAAGCATACGTACACGCATTTACTATTATATTATTATTACTAATACATTAAATTTCGTTTGTACTAGGTTTTAGTAAGTTAGCCTGGTAGCCAGAAAACTTAAGCATATCATACACGGAATGTTCTGTTAAACAAGAGTTCAAATACATATGCGATGCCTATGGAATTACACGGAAGTTGAGTCTTGTCGTGACTGTGGTTTCATAGTTTGCTATCAGTCTTTGGATTTGATCGTACTCATTTATAATTTGTCAACTCATGAATATCTAGCAATTAAACACACTAATATATAGGGAACCCTTTGCTTAATAAGGCCGGCCGCGACTAATGAACTATGATTGCCTGTCGTTAGACACCCTGTTATTATGAATTACTATGAACTACATTTTTAACCACAATGCAGTATACAGGATGCAAACTTACCACTAATTAGTAACATAAATACTAAACAAAACTGTAAATTCGTTGAACTATCAGTACCTATTGCTTGCACATAATATATAGGGTACCTATATATCCAACATAAACGACAATATGACTTAGAACAGCTCCATTTTCCCAAATAATATTGTGGTGAGACATGAGAAAACATCTTTCTAAATATAAGTTTGTATGCTGATTTATTTTACTCTTCCATTCCACGACAGTCAATCACAGTCGCCAGCTAATTAAATACAACGTTGATATGAAACCTTATGTTTGGGTCAAATCTTTAGCTGCAGTTTCTTTTGTAAGTTTTTTCGATTTTAGAAATTAATTTGAACTCTTCCATTTTTCCTCCCTATTGCGAAAAATACAAATTAAATACCATGAAAATGGGCAGTGCTTTTAAAAAAACTATTCATTTCAGATTTGCGCAGCCATTGTGATCGGAGGATGTAGTTGGGCAATGAAGGACAGCATGAGGGATCTGAGAAGCCATCTGAATGCTTCAGGTGTTTCACAAATCGAACCACACAGGACATATAAAAATAACGCTCGCTACACTCGCAAAGTAGAAACATACGAGGATGTCCTCAGGGAATTGGCAGAGGTATGGAAGAAGAATCAACCAATAATGTCAAGTCTGTCTGCAGTGGCCATCGTCACCGGAACAATCCAGTTACTGGCTTCTTTCAGTCTTATCATGAGTGATTCTAAGGTACCCACTCAATTTATTAATGTTAGGTCAATATTTAAGTTTTATTGAATGTTTTCTTTCTCATTTTTGTTTGTAGACAATAATCAAGCCCTTTAGACGATGGGCAGTGGTTCACTCTATAGTGTTCATTGCACTCTTGGTTCTACTCCTTTCAACTATGGCCATTAAAATACGACATGGAAAAATCAGTAACCATTGGCCCGAGCTTTTGGACTATTTCTACGAAGAGCTAAAGAAAAAACGCCCTGAGGGTGATTTCACAAATCTAATTTATGATTTGAAAAAGGGCCTGATCGTGTTCTATGGAACTCTATCTCAAAACCTTGTCCTAATATTTGTCATCTTTATTTTGGCGATAATATTTTTACGGAGATTAGAATACGAAATTCCGTGACATTCATTGCTGGTCACTTACACAAGTACTTAATTGCAGTAGGGGTTTTGATTAGCATTGTAAGGCTTAAATCAATGCATTAGCAGAATCATCTTTACAGGCAACAATATTTTATTACTTTCAGTACTAAGCTCATCACAATCTCTCCTTAACTAAACCAAATTAGATAATTATTGCTAATTAGCCTTGTACCTTGAACAAACAGTACCATAAATGATTTTCTTGGTTAATAAAAATTAAGATTGTTTCACCACTTCTCTGGAAGCTATCTTCATTGCGGTAATTTTTAGAATCAATTGAACCAACTTTACCTACTCACTAAACCTATATCAATTATATAATGTACTACATATCAAGAAAGATAGCGCTTTTTATATTTACCAATGTTAATATAAAAATTCTTATATACTGAGCATTGGAAAACAGTTTAGTACCGGGACGAGTTACTTTCCATGGTACATGTATGTGTATGGTACGATAATAATTGTAGGAATGTTAATGTTATCATTATAAATGCAGGATAAGCAACTGCAATAGAAAAATATAAACTTTTACTAATGAAATGGATATTTGTCATAAATGGAGATATTTCAAAAATTATGGATTTCTTTTCGAATTGAGGTACCTACTCTCAAAATAGATTTGTATGCTTTCGCATTGATATCTACAATAAGATAAAACAGGTGTAAGATTAATTTGTTAACAAAGAGAGTGAGTTAAGATAAAGCAGTGAGTAAACAGGAAGAGAATATTTCTTAGTAGTACTATATAATTTTAGAAATAGCATTTGTGGTTGTTCGGTTCGGGAAGGGAGTGTAAGCTAAAATAGCAAGATATGATAAATTCGGTCGTAAAGAAACCGAATGGATGTTGGTGGTCGTTCATCTTTTAGTGAATTCGTAGAGGAAGTCTTCTCTTACGCTATTTTACCTTGTCTATACATTCACGCACATTTATCTTTGGTATAGTGTAAGTGAAGTCTGAAGAGAAGTTATCTGTACGGTGAAAGTTTTTATAAGTTGAAAGTGGAAACCCGAGGAAAATCATAAAGCGAGAGAGATTTTCTCAAGTTGGGAGAGGAGGAAGGGATTGTACACTACATCATGGTAATCCTATGGTTTGTTAGATTGCTTAAATAATGTTCCTTATATTGTCCGTAGTTAGTTACAAGTTGAAATAATATCTGTATGTATTAGCAGTAAAGTAAAAGTTGTTTTCCTTACGTAAGCATTACTGTATCTAAATGAATGGAATAAATATTCCAACGGTAATTACCTATCGATCCCGTCGAAATCTCCTCCGATTCCAATGTGATCCGATCCAATTTTTTGGCGAATGTAGTAGATATGATCTGAAAAGAGGGAAAGAGAACATTTCAGGAGCATTCATTGCTTAAAATGATGTAGCCATCTCATCCAAGACGCTGTAATTTTTCATTTTGTGATTTGTGCTAAGTAATCTATATAGTAAATTAAGCATGAACAAAGGAAACTAAACCTCTTACCGGCAACATCACGTACGTTCGCGTTCAACTGACATTTTAAATAAATGTTGTAAAACGTGACCATTACGATCCCTCTGTTAGAAACCTGGAGAAAGTATTAAATAAGTGAAAGATGAATCATGTACCGACATCCTAAGTTAAGAAACAGAGAAATAAACACATATATGCGGATACGCTCTTTAGTTCAAAAATAGATCTCAGATATAGTAGCTATATATGTCACAGCTCAGTCTTTGAGCAACCCAAACAAAGATCTAAAGATATTTTATTCTTTTTCTACTGCAAGGAGATACATATTATATAGCATTGCCAACATTTATTTCTAACTTGAAAATTGGCTTGATGAATGAACCCTTTAACTGACAATGCAATGTTTTCGGAGCTGTTGGATATAATTTTGGCTCCTGGTTCAACTCGCTCCATGACTCAGTTAGTTAGTAAATATACATCGTCTACAGAAGCATCTCCGTCCCCCTACTATATCATAAGAATTTTCCTAAACTCTTTGCCGTCAAGTCGGCTGCATTTTTGTACCACAGGGAAAAGAAAAGACCTATTAGATAAAGTTCCATTTAGTTTTCCAGCTCGTGTCTTGTCCTCTCCTGTCTCTGGCACTTAACCTGTCAAAACCTATTGAATGGAAGAAGATCTAGTTATTTTCTTTCAAACGTACGTGCTACAAGTTGTTAAATTTTTAGTTGACATCTTACATCTGACTTCGTTTCTTCAGTCATCCTTCAGTCTCATTTCCACTCAACTCTATTTTCATACTCAACATGCATCCTGTCTTTTTCACTTTTATATATCTTCATGAATTGTATACTGACATACACAAGTAACAAACTGACAATTCTAAAGTTATATTTAGTTGCACGTTTATCTTTTCGCAATCATACTGTGTTTGTGTGTTCCATTCTTTTAACGATGCAATATTAGCACAATAATGTCCTCTTTTTAATATTATTAGCTAGTATTTGCATTTACGTTGAATAATAATAATTATACACGTTATGTATTTGTAAATCAAGTACTCAGGTCTGGATTATCTGTATTCAGTTTAGCACAATAATAGTAACTTAAAGTATTGACAAAAATTAAGTCATTTGTTTCTATACATCGAGAATTAAATTCCTGATAATGTAAAGATGATTATATCTGTATTACTAACAGTCATGCTTGAACAGTTTTGATCTTACACTTAGTAAAATTATGGTGGGTAGACACAAGAGTATAGCTTTGCAGTTTATACTTTATAGATGATAGTTAAGCTTTCAAAGATTTTTTGTGCACTAACCAAACAAAAGAAAAAGCTAAAGTTCACAGGTTTTAAGAAGTTGTAAGAGTTTGTTGTTTCGGCCCACTTTCTTCTCTAAGTAAAATGTAAGTCCTGAATGTAGGTAGTTAGTGCATAGATACAAATGCCAAAGTAAGTTGACTTTAAATTCAGGTTGACGACGAAAAGCTGGAGATTAAGGGTTCACAGACATTGAGAATAAGAAAGTGAAGTCAACACTCTTGTCAATACACATTGCTCGATAAGATGAAAACATGAGTACTGCAGGTAATAATAATATGTCAGAGTTAAAAGAAAGTATCTCTAGGAAAACATCGCCTCCAGGAAGAGGAATTATTCAGTAGATACATGCTCCACTTCTAAGTGAAGGCTTCGCATTGTAGGTATCTACACTATTAAGAACCAATGTTTTGGTTAGAGTCAGATCGCTTTGTTATACCTACAGTTCTTCAAGGATACTACTCTATTTACCATTCTGTTCGACTCTGCGGAGATTTACTGCAGTTAGTGTATTATGGCTGACATCGTAGTTTACTTAAGTCAACTTTATCAGTCAGTTTACAATGTACCAGTGTGACACATAAGAGTACTTTTCTACAGAAAGTTAAGACTACTTACAAGTTCCTTGAGTACATCTTCATGAACATTTCTGCTCGAATTGCAAAGTTTGTAGGCGTTGCTGTGGGAGAATATTACAGGAGCCTTGGACACTTTCAGCGCATCTTTCATTGTCAGCTTCGACGAGTGTGAGAGGTCCACTATCATCCCTAATCTGTTCATTTCCCACACTACCGTCTGTACACACAAGTAAATAAAATAATCTTTACTCCACCAAGTTCACAATATTTACACAAAATGTCAATTAGTACATACTTCTTTTCTATCATGTACAACAGAAAAAACACATAAAGCTAGCTATCAAAATCTACTAATTGTAAATACTTAATGAAATCTGCATTTGCCTGTTTGTAACATATTAGCTAAATTCAATTTGAAACCACATGAAAATACATGCAAAACTAAAAAATAAGTTTTACATAGTATAAAATAGATAATCCTAAACTAAACCAAAATTGCAAAAGTCGGAGTGAGAAAGAATTCAGCAATAGGCATGAGTTTATCTCAATCAAATAGAGGCCTTATCAAGTAAGTTCTTTGGATCTCTAAAGAGAAGGCTTAGCCCAACAATTGTTTTAGCCATTTGTTTTATAGTTTTAGATAACCTATTACTTTTATTGTCACATGGATCTACAAAGATAAAATAAAAAGTTAAACCGTAGAGATAAGACTCTTAAGAAGAATGGTAAATGTTTCCGTCCTTATATACAAAACGTGTAAAATTAAATCCAATAAAAGATTTATTAAACACCCACTTTGACGAATTCGGATCGTCTTCCTCTCGTGGAATATTTCATCTGTGACTTACGACCACATCAAAGGTCACGTTAGTCTTCAAGAACATTGAACGAATTCTAAAGCGGACATTGCATTGTGTCTATTGTACTATTAAGAGTAAACTTAATCTACGGAGATTAATCCTTTATTTCCTTATATTATATGCAAAAACACTAAACAGCGACCTAGAATTCACACTCAGTTTGAAAAATTGCATTTCTTATGACTGGATCGAACGATCGAACTTCTAAATTGACATTGCAATAAGAAAATCAAGATTACCATCTTCCATTCGCTTTCCGTAATATAAGTCCAGTATTTTTACTGACAAATTTATTTTACTCACATCTGGCTCCTTATACGTATAGTATGTCTGTCAGCTTGTCTTCGGTCCCATAGAATTCTCATTTTTTAATAGTTACCAAAATTTAATTGATTTACACAGTGACAGGTAGGCAACGAATGAGCCGGTAATCGCACCTTGTAAATGCAGCATATAGCTTTAGATTGGCTAGCTTTAATAATTCCACTCAAATTCAGATATGTATTAATGTATTAATTTATGCCATAAGGTGTGTGTTTAGTATACTGTAAGTTATAATTTGTGAGGAATGATCCTGTATAGGTGGATTGTTCCTTTGTGTACAACTGTACATTGGGTTGCAAAGCAAATCAACAGGGAGCACGAAGAACATCTCAATTTCAATGTAGTAAGTAGAAATACAAAACGAAGATGATATCTGGGTCTCCCCAGTCTGAGCGCCGACTTTCTTTGACTCACTCGGACTCTTCCACTGATCTCTTTCACAAGTTTGAGTCGCATAATAGAGGAGACAGAGGAAAAGACATTTGTATTGTGTCCTCTGTGTCCCATGCTCGTTTTTCAATTCCATGAAAGAAAGTCAAGGAAATAAGATGAAAGTCTATCTCCCCCGTGAGGAAATCGATACAATGGATTTTAGCAGGATCAAGTGCTGATCTGAGAAGTTTAGTTTCTCTCTGATTGAATTTTTCCACAGTGGGTGTCTTGACTTGGCGAGCTGATGCTCCGACGTGAAATTGATGTTTCAAATGCTGAGAAATCTCTTGAAATAACTACACATGCATCCAGTACACACAATAATGTCTACAACAAAAGCAAACTGTGCAATCAGTAACTTTGATGCGAATCTATTCACTACACAATCGCTCCAATAGCTTTCAGTTTCCGTTTTGTCGGCTTTACAATTCTACTTTCTACATAAATGGCTTTTCCACAAACTTTACTCTCCTCCAAACTTTAAAATAAAATCATTTTCCAATCCGACTACTTCAATCAACAGTCCTTTACTTGTTCAGACCCATTTGCATCACATGCCGACGACGCTACACTACACACTCATTGTCTAACACGTGCCCTATCTCAAAGCAATACAAAAACAAAATAAATCAAGTAGAACCGTTGTGATATGTCATTCCGTAAGGCTTAATGTATAGACAGTAGGTGTAATAGCTTCGGTTATATCTTCGTTGCACTATTACTTCATTTGTTTGTGGAATTTATAATTCTGAGGTTGTAATCATCTTCTTAGGACTATGCAAATATCTCAACTCAATTTGTGATGAACTGTATCGGTAACATTAAACGCTGTATATGGAAATGTTGTGCTTGCTTTTTTCAAGTTCATTATAATTTTGTAATACATTGGACATACATGGCATACCAATTACGGAAAGCACAAATATTAGATCCGTAAATGCACACAAATATTCTTTGTGCATTATCTGAGATCACTTATATTCAAATGTCTTCAGTTTCTGAATTCAAACTAATCCAAATCCTCTCAATTAGGTAGTTCACCTAAACTTTTCTTTTCACATACATTTTTAAACCGAACATATCTGCTATCTGAATTAATATAATTTTACCTAACACAGATAATTTAGAAATTGGCCGTATAATTGGCAGTTAAGGTATTTTTAATAGTTTAGGTTAGTCATTGATAAAAAAGCTGATAATAATATTATCAGTTGTGCTGTGTAAAAAGTACATTGTCATTGTTTGAACAGAAATTTTGTAGCTACATGGTACTTTCTACATGAAGGGAAAAATCATGCGTGTGTGTAGATTTGTTTATATTTATTATATCTATTAGGTCAAATGCAGAATTCGGTATTATTTATGAGAGAAAGGAATAAAAGAAAGAAGTTTTTCATATTCTCACCCTTCCAAATGCACTTAGACCCCCATGCTGTGTTTTATGCCCTGGCGTGTCCGAGAGTGAAGAATCTGCCCTTTTCAAGCAAAAAAGTTTTATTTTTCATTTTTATAGCTCGTCAAGACTTACAGTTATGGGTAAAGTCGGGAAAAGGATAGTGTTTCTCTTGGGTTGTTTCTTTGTACTCAGCTGCCAAACCGACACTCTCTCCCCATACTTAACTTGCATATCTTCATTTAAACCATACGTTACGTGTGTACTTCCTCGTACATGTAAATAGATTCTAAAGTAACTCTTATAGCCGAAGAATAATAGAGAGAGAACATGCTCTTAGATTTCATCTCTCTTCATATACATAAAGGAGAGCAAGCCAGAGGAGAAAGTCTTCCTTTGAGCAAACTGAGAAAGTGGACTAACTCAACTGAACGCAACCCTTTTAGCGAAGAGATGCTATTAGTAAAGGGAGAAGTACGTAAAGTTGGAGTAAAAACTCTAAAATCGACAATGGGACATGTACAGAGAGTGTACAAGTGTAAAGAGTGTACTTTCTCCCGCATACTAAAGTACACTCGAGTACACCGCACCATTGTGTATCATGTTATGTTTACTGACTGTGGCAAAGTTAAATCTGGTATTAAATAAAGGCTAAAGCCATTTTCTGGTTCATACCAGGGAGTATTACAGCTGTGCGTCAAAGTCATGTACCGCACACCCAGATCATAAAAGGTTCTTAAAGTTGCCAAACTGCTTCCTATCGAATGGCCCCCTTCCACTGCGATCAGACTTGCGATTTTTCCTTCCCTGTGAGCTCGAGTGATGTCTGCAGCGGAAGTCCGTGGAGAAAGAGGGGAGAGCACAAAACAATATCATTATATCACCCGTGTAACAAAAACATTACCATTAATATTCACAATCTCTTCCTAACTCCTTTCTTATGCACAATGTGATAATACTTAGGAGCATACATACATTAGCCATAAAACACACACATCTTACTTTCATTACCACCAAACACCATATTATATTCACTACAGTGTAAACCCCTGATAACGAGCAATTGTACGCTAAGCTACGGAATTATCTCTCTCTCTCTAACAATCCAGTCTACATACACTCCCCATCTACAAACCAGTCCCTCTAGACCTTCATATACTAATCATCAATGCATTGCATCTACTGCATATATCTAAAACATGTATATCCAAATTAAATACTTACCTGCTGCAGTCAGTGCTAATGTAAGATGATCTGGGTATCTTGCAATTAGTCTTCTGATTAAATCAATTTGTTCCAAAGTTATTTGAACCGCGTTTAGATTTTGAGATGCGCATGGAGCGTAAGCAACCCAGAACTAGTTGAGACAATCATAACATAATTTAAATTTAATCCATTTAAATATGTTCATTGACAATAATAATATGTCTACATATTAAAAAATGTCTGTTCCAATCACATATATTTTACAAAGACAGTCAGTCACTTTGGTCAGTCACAAACACAAATCTCAAATACTTAGTATAAATACTATAGCCTTTACTACCATAAACGATAGTAAAGGTCCAAAATGAGTTTGGATTGCAATTAAAGTTTCTTTGCAGATAAATATGAAAGCTTAAATAACAGGCTGTCGAGAAAGAGAGAAAACTAAATGGATGTATAATAGGACACTCTAGAGTAACTAAACCTTGCAGATATACGTTGAAACGAATACCATTCTAAGTTTAAATGACGTGTATTTCACAATCAAGAGCGAGCGGTATGACGTAGCGTAAGTAAGTGCAGAGTAGGAGATAAGTTCTGGCATTCCTCTACTAAATATGTAAACATTCGTTGGTTGGACTTGGTGTTCATTGCTGTATCATAATGTATTAGGTAACTATCAAATTAAATTGGTATTGACGATAGGAGAGGGGCCAGGAAAGGAAGCTATATAGATGTGTTATCTCTCCATAGAAAAATATATAACATTTCGGAGATATACATTGGCTGGGCATTGTACAGTTGGGGAAGTGAGAGTTTTGGACCACTGTTAAATAAACAAAGAAAACTCATTGGATCAGGTTGGCTTAGCCCGTTGTGTCCTGTACAATAAACTGTACAATTATTTGGTAGGTAATAGGACGGTCTACTACTGGAGACTTGTCAATTGAATGCCCGACAGATTCCACGTTGTTGTCAAGTCAAACACTACATGTTTTCATTTCAGAGGGAAATGGAAACTGGAGCTAAATAATTAAATAAACCTGTGTCATGTTGGCTTTCCCCGATTGACTTGACTTGGCCTTACCCACTTTTAACTGAGCTAGTAACGTAACTCGTACACACATGGAGTCAAATCAAAATGAGATAAAGTAGAAAGGCCGTGACAGAACAGAACTCATTGTGCAAACAGAGACAACGATGTACATAGCACGAGGATGTAGCAATAACGATGAAATAGTCACAACCTTAGCCCAGAACCAGTCAAGGAACGAACGTATACATCCTATTATAACAGGACAGCACAAGTTGACCTTTAAATGCTTGCCAAATATTCATGAATAACTCTGAGACGTCAAGTAAGCAGTCCAGTCCCAACCAAACCAATCAATTGAGCTGTAAATAATTAGTAGCCTCCAAACCGTCCTGCCTCTACATTACCTTTTACTGTTCATGTCTACTCACTTCTCATTTATCAATGCTACACTAGTGAACTACCTCCAGTGAACTAAACGTTCTATTTTGTATTAGCAAACAATAAGATGTCATATATCTATAAATGCATGTTATATATACTTCATATAGTGGATAAAGTATTTAAATACCACAGAAACTAAAGGGAAAGTTGCTTTCTCCCTTTCTCCCCTCGAGCAGTTTATGTTTTCATTTAACATGGTTGGTTGGACGTTGTCAGAAGATTGTGACTGACTATGACTAACCTGAAGACTTGAGCGTAAAACAATTAGAATGGATGCAGACCACGTATAGTGATTTACTTTCTCCTTCCCCTAACATTCCTAAATTTTTCCTTGTTTCCGATCCTATCTTAGACGTCTGTAGTACAGAGTACGGTTCGGATGTACATATCTCCAATCTGCCATTTCCTATTTGCTTTGAAATGACTCTAGACGGTTTCCCTTCCCTCCTGCCAATAATTTTCGAAAGAAAACTAAACGGGGAAAGGATAATAAAAGCAGGAGTCACCTAAATAATAGGCAACGGACGAAGGATGTAGGTACAAAAATGGAATACAAAATCCTACAAGATATTTATCATCCTTCTTCACTCCAATTGAGATTCAACTCAAGTAAACCTCAACTGAAGATATTTACTAAGGCATCCATCATCGGCCACATCATTAAAGCCAGAACAGACAGACATTTCCACTACAGTATTTAGGTACATACCTGAGAGTGCTATGCTATGAATGAACACACTACTGATAATACTAAAATGGTGTAGATACACAGGAATGAGTCAGATAGGAAATTATTGTTTGGTATTTTAGCTACCTTGGGATACTCTCTGCTTTGTAAGTAGCGCTTCTGCTACTGCATTGAGCCTACTATTATGTAACTATAAATATAAAGTTAATACTTAGTGTTATATGTATTTATATTCCCATTTGGCTTTCTTCAGGGCATACCATGTGAGGGTAAAAATAATGGGAGAGGAAAGCACCTATTATTCTGTAGCTTGGTCGTCGGGGCAGACAATATTCTGTATCTTAGTGGTGGAACAGTAATAAAGTTGTTATACAGAGAGTAACACCTATAAAAGGCAAGTCCTTGCATTCCTACAGAGTGAAAGGACACTTCCTACCCCCATTTATTATAATACAGCATGTAAGAACTTCCTATGGTTAGGCATGTCATGTCACTCAGATTTGAACGCATTAAATGGAATGGTTGTTGTGTTAAGCCTATGGTAGCAGGGATGATGTACATAAATACCATAACTATAGATAGATAAGTGTATAGTGGCTATTTAGGAGAGGAGCACATATTATTATGAATGAGACGGGGTAACTAAATTTATGAGACGGCATTTGGAGATGTACATACAATAAGTGAACTGTAACGTAAGTAAAGTAAGATACCTCCAAGACTGACTGTCCGGCTTTTATTGGATAGAAATCGTGACAGAAAATCATGGGATTCTTCGTTTAAAAAAAAGAAATATTATTTCTGGGGAAAAAGATAAACACAGAATGGTCTTTTTATGTCGGGAGTCCGGTTGGATAATGTATTATCATAGGATGAATTCTGAATGGCAATGACAGTAAAGGAGCAGTTGACTTTCCCTCTCGCACAGAAACTGCACTTCCACAACAGTCTTGTCTCGTGGACACGGAAACTAGACTTGACAAGAGTACAGAAGGTTATCACTATCATTCCCAGCTCCCTCACAATCAGTCAGTTCACCTATACCTCTCTCGCCCCGTCCTCCTAACTTCTATCTCTAAGTGTACAGTCAACTCTGGCTTATACATACGAATGAGCAAGACAGATATACAAGGAATGGAATTGCGTTGCATACCTGAGCTCCGACAAGCCCTTTCCGGAGACGTGGCAGATCTGTATGCGACCAGTGACTCTTACTCCAAGGCTCAATCAGTCGCAGATCCGAATTGAAATCGAATTCCTCCAGTTGTCCTTGCAAAAATTTCCGTAGGTTCCACGGCAAATCGTTGTGTCTAAATATCATAGCCATAATATCCAACCATATTACTATTATCACTACTGCATAACAACACTCCTTATACTCTAATAATATATTTGTTAACAGCATTAACGTATACTACGATTTTGATGTCATAGTTTATTTTTTACTATTGATTTAATAAATATTTAACAATAAGCAGATGTGACTCATATACATTATAGGTAGTAATTTTCAACAAAATCTCTACATGTAATAAAATAGCATGATTCGCTTTATATGGATATTTTTGCCTGACACATTATTAATAACATGCGATGGTGCATTTAGTAGGTTTATAAAATGAAACGAATGAATATATAAAAATTATAATTGTACAATCATCCTGGGTGTTGCAAAGGAATAGAAAAAAGATGCTTAGTTAGTATCATATTCATGGAATGATGCATTAATATTACACTACGTAATCTGTACAAAGTTGTCCTTGTCTCATCATAACTTATTCCTTGTTTTTCAGTTTGCAATTGTTGGTGTGTTATTTATGATAGGATTCGATATGTGGTGGAGCATTGTGCTTTTGTTGAGTCGTTAGCTTATCGTTAAAGAGCCAGGGCAGTCAGACTGACTTTCCCTAAAGCATTTTTCTGTTCTCATATTTCTTTTAACTACACTTCACTTCACTTCTTTCACTAAGTTTCTAGCAGACAACTTTTCTCTGTTCAACTCATCCAATATTTCATGCTTATGGAAAATGCCAACTCGGTAGCCCAATTCTCATGTTTTTTGTTATGATGACCTACCCTAACTGAAGGCTTGAAACGCTGTCATTTTTCATTCAGAGAGAACTAATGGCCCTCTTACAGCTCAAACTATTTTGCTAAAGTTTCTGGAAGACTTTCCTCTCTAATACTTATAAACAAGTTGAGAAGTATGGAAGGATCCATGTCACATTATTCTATGTTGGTCTGCTGTGCCATAAAATATTATGTTGGCTTGGTTAACGAACAGTAAGCACATATTATATAAACATTTTTTACCCTTCTCTACATAAGTACTAGTATTATCTCTCTTTGATGCTCTTTCCAATGCATATTATTACAATATATTACTGTTCTCCACGTGTATCTATACCACAATATCCTAAGAATACACACATATTATGCGTAGGAATAAAAAGCCTAAGTGTATTATTATTATCTATCCTAGAACCTTTTTAGCGTACCCGATCATACCGAGTGAAATGTAAACGAACTTAATGTCTGTTTACTTTACTATTTCCACTGCTACATACCTATGCTATGTGCTCTGCTTTTAAAAATAACACAATTTTTCCTACATTCCAATTTTAGTTGTAATATCATACATAAACTATTTCCGCTACGCATCCCATCATGACTTACAACCAAGAAGTGTATGTATCACTATTCGCCATGCTGTTACAGAGTGAAAAGCAACCTGCCTACATAATATTACCTTAATTTTAATAGCCAGGTCAGGTATAAAATAACTGTATAACAAGTATTTCACTTAAAGTAGCAATGCACAGTATATTTAACTCCATAAATACTCCTCGCAGCATTAATATTTTGTTATTAAAACTTTTACATAATTTTTACATTTCCTCTTTCAATATCTTTCTTTTAATTTTTCACTTACTGAGGATTTTCAGTTAGCTTTCACCAGTACTTTCACTATAAAATTACTAAGGCTAATAATTATTCTTTTGGAGTGGTGAAAGTTGGTGAAAATTTCGTAAGGTTTGCAAAAAAGTGAAAAGATCTTTAATGCAACTTTAGTTTGCAGTCAAATATTGAATCCAGAATTTCAAATTGTACTTACGCATGTAAACGTATGAAACGGTAATCATTTATAATTTTGAATTTTTGTAAAACCACCTTGAACTACCAAATACACTCACCAAAAAAAGACTTTACGGTATATGTATGTAGCTATGAATATGCCGAGCGCAGCTAGCCGGCTGACTAACGCATCCCGTATTGGGAATAGGATTTCTCCTAAACGCACGATAGGTAAACTAATTACCATGCAATTGGTTTTCCTATACCTTAACAGTTAGAACCGCTTTACGGCTATCCTTCCCCTCCTTCTACCTCTATCTCCTTTCCACAGTATATCCTTATCTTCGGGTGCATTCGCATGGACTGCGTTCTCGTCGAAGTAAAACTCTAAACTACCCACACCTCTTTTTTAATATAAATATATGAATATACCCACTAAATATATGCATTATGCATATAAGCTCATCTATGCCATTAAAGAGTACATTATCACTTTTACTAGCGCTGTAATCGCAAACATTAGCTATAAATGTACTGTATATTTAATAGC
Organism: Tomocerus maximus; assembly: GCA_019776445.1. Taxonomy (NCBI): domain Eukaryota; kingdom Metazoa; phylum Arthropoda; class Collembola; order Entomobryomorpha; family Tomoceridae; genus Tomocerus; species Tomocerus maximus. Next base: position 17,260 of record JABASH010000423.1, read on the forward strand.
AGAGGTGAATTGATAAAGTTATCATGAGAAGTTAATTTATAATATGAAATGCGGAAGAAAGTGAGATATTACAAGTGTGGACAGATAAAAAATGTTTCCTGCACATGAGGCAGTTGACATTGACTTGAGTTGGTTATTAAACTGTGAGATTGTAATGTGAGGGCACATTTGAGAGGGGAAGTGTAGGAAAACGAGTAAAAAGACGATGTCCTTATGAATAGATTGGAGATAGAGAGTTACTAATGCGTTTACCTTCACTAATGATATTCGTATCAGTTTCATTCATTGGCCCATGATCTCCTACTTATTACACACCACGGTTCAGTTGTGAGTGTTGAATTTAAATGGGAAAAGACTAGTGACGGGAATCAGTGTAGTATCTGTAGTACCATTATTAGTATACCCGGGTGTGTAGACGTTCCCCTCCCATGGCATTATCATATCGTCTGTCATTTGATTTAATTTGGAAAGTAAGAAAGTTAGGGGCAAATTGGGAGGAATTGGATGGGTGACTGGTGAAGCTTAAGTGAAGTGAACTTTACGACAGTTTTATATACATCCTAATGTCGGAAGACGGGTTTTAAGTGGCCATTTATGAACTTACCCATCGATAAGAGGAGATTCTTTGAGAAGTCGTTGAACACGCGTATATAGTTTAATGTCATCAGCCGTAGGAATAGCAGAATGAGAATCTGCAAAAACTGATGAACTGTAAAAAGAAGGAATGTCATTCCGGGACGAGTTTCTTGTTGGATTAACTGCAACGGCGGCTGATTCTGCATCCAAGAATTCTTGTTCGTATCCGGTTTCGACTCCACCACTTTCTGCCACCGTGACAACTCGATGGCGACGTCGGGACCCTCCACCTTCCCGCTCACCACCATGCAACGTTCTATCATTATTACCGTCATCATTGTTATCACGAACGTGATCTTGACTTGTAGAGACAGGAATGACTCTCTTCCCCTTAATTTTCCCATCAGAATCATTTAGAATTGTGGTTTTGGTGGCTGTGGCTGAGTTTGTGGGTGAAGACGCTGCTGCCCAACTTACTGTGGTTTCTCTAGAATCATCAGTGTCGAAATTATCTGCTGTGTCACGAAGAGCAATAGGAATTAGTGATTTAGCCCGAGCAGGAATTGCTTTCGGTCTATCAGTGACACCTATGCGGTTTTGTCTGTTGCCAGTAGCTAAATACGACGCGGTTTCTTCAAAAGTGCGCGTGAAAGGAAAAGAAGCTGTTGGCAGTGCAGAGTCTTCGTTTTCAGTGGGTTGTTGGCCAAAAATCTCTGGCAAACTAGTGTCACCATCAGCAGTTGTTGTAGCAGATCCAGATCCAGACTCCTCAAGATCAAAAGTTGGAAATGTTCGAAAATCAGAAATCGTCCCCACTACAATAGCTCCTTCAGTGCTCGTGACGAGATTTGAGTGCAAAGTGCTCACAAGTAGGATCAGCATTAGCATCCTGGAGGTTTTGCATGGAAAACCAGTTATCCTTTTCGGAATCCCACTCTGTTTCTTATTTTCCTCCATCTCTGACTCTTCTGTTGTTGTCGGGGATAGTTGAATGATTTGCATCTTATTCTTGTGTCACTTCTATATCCAGATTTCCTCTTTTCTGCTCAATAGGTACGATTTTCCTTGTGATCTCTCTCCTCTTGGTCCTTTTCTCGGTGATATGACCAACGCAGTGTTATTCGATTGGTTGGACTGTCCGCCTGCTTCACTTCTCTCAATGTGGATTGTTTAAATAAACGTGTTTGTTTGATTTTCCTGTCGTCTTGTGCCGAAGAGTTTTCCGGGGATGAGTCAACGAGATTCCGGGTAAGACAGACGAGACCAGGCATTCATGTGAAATAAATAAAACAAAGTTTAGCGTTTTGCCTATTGACTGTTGAAGGGGCTCGACGAGATTTCTCCTCCTATTCACACTTTCCCCATTAAACTAACTCATGTCCTGTCCTGTTATGTCCTGCAATGTTTTTGACTCTATCTCTAATATTAGTTGCTCCTTTTCTCCAGTCCCTACTCCCTACTTACATAGATACATACTGCGACTTCAATTTACAACTCTAAACTTGGACATATTGTTCTACCTAACTTTATTTTACTTTATGATGCCTCTCTGCACAATTAGCATACATAAAGGGAAAAGCTCGGAGAAATAGCCAAACAAAACTTACTACTACCACTGACGACCCACGATGCCTACCTCCAAACAGACTATCTACCAAAAGTAAGTAGCTAGACTTGAAATGGTGAAACTTTTCTTAACAACACAAAGTTTTCTGTCCTGGCTTGGCAAACATTACTATTTGTTTAAAATTAATTTGTGAAATGAGGTGACCCTGCTTGTGCGTTGATCTATTTAACATCTCTGTTCTATCCTCTAACTTATTTACCTATCCACAAATACAAAATTATGCAATTCACTTTGTAAACATGTTTCTACCATCCACACTCCTCTATAATTTACAGCCCAAGGTAAATATAGAAATGAGAATGGTATCCGAAATTAACAACATTCTGTAGAGAAAGCAATGCTAATATAATTGTCGCTTCGTTTTGACTTATTGCTAACTTTCACCTCTCGAACTTGGAGGAACATTTACTTTCGCCGAGTTGATCAAGCACTCGCATCAGTGAAACTCACTGTTCCAAATCACTGCTAAGTATTAGTAAACTGCTCTGATTAAATTATATTAAATTGATAGCCAGGGATCCACAGTCATTCACCCTGTGTTCGGAGGAGGATGGCTCTGTGATCTATAAACACATCTTTGTCTAATATTATATCTATATCTTCTTTCTTTTCTTCTAGTGTTCCTGCTAATTGAAGAGGAACGGATGTGAATTCTGCACCCGTTCGTTACTCGTGCATGCTCTTCAGAACGGATCTGTTATTATTGCCTGTGAGAGGAATTTCTAATAAGAATACGAGTGTTTTATCAAAGTGGAGAGCCCTCGCCATTTATTTTACACGAGAGTAATTCCACTCTCCTCTCAATCTTCTCTACACGCTCCTTTCCAATTTGCAATCACAATAAAAATATCTCCAATAACTGCAACTCCATATTACTAGGTATATATGTACCGGTAAGTTATTTTATTACGTCGCAGCGATCTGCGCCTATCTCTAATCTATCTTTTGTATAATGGATTTAGATTCAAAGCATTTCGCATCATTTACCGCATGTACTATCAAGTGCAAGATTTCTATCTACTACTATAATGTATCCATGCATGTATCCTGAATGTACATAATATATTTCACAGACTTTTGTTCTCTCTTGCAGTTCCCCGCCAATATATCTATAGTGCAGAGTCATTTCGGGAGTTGTCTGACTGAAATATAGGAGTGAAGAAACAATAACTCGTTTTCAAAATCAAGAGAGCATTTCAAACTGCTCAGGATAAAGTTCAAATACAGCACGGTCTTCATCAACTATTTGTACTACTATTAACAATACGATTTGGGTTGGCCATTACTCAAAGTATTTGTTTCAACTGTGAATCGAACAGATCGGATGTACCTGTTCTGACTTATTGTTCAGTGGAAGCGCATAATGTAGAGCCAGTATATTTATATATCTGTATTTCATTATTATCGTCGAGTACCCCTTCTAATAAAAGGAAAAGAACAAGGACTGCCTGCCTCTTATACAAAAGGTACATCTAAAATTACTAAGGAATTCCGGAAATGATGAGTTGGCGAAGAATTGAAGTGGAAGCAGTAATTTCTCTATGATAGTCTAGCTCTAGTCTTAATTGATTTTACTGTGAGACTGTCGATGAAGTAATCCGGCTAGTTCCCTTTATTGCTTAGATAAAGTCAGGAGTCTGACTCTGAGAACGAGCACTGCAATAAAGATCAAAACTCCACAAAAGACCATACTGTGTGTATACCAATCGTCTGACAGAAGTAAACTAAACTTGGGAACTATATCCCTGCCTGTCCCTCGGAGCTTTTCTTCTTCTCTGCCTGTCTGTCTAACTCTAATGTACAGAGCGACTACACCGAATAAACTAGTAAAACTACATACATTACATACATATGGTTTCATTGTATTGCATCTACTATACCCAATGTGTGTGATCTACCATCCTTGAGCCACCGTCCCTTTCTTTTATAATAGACCTAATATAATCTATTGTAATGTAATGTATCGTATATCTCAATACAACATACTTAGTTAATCACTTTCCTTCCACCGAAACACTTTTCCTGCCAGACTGAATCACTTAATGCTCCCTAAATACTTGTATTTTATGCTATACACTATATTTATATGTACATACCCCACAGCCACCACTAATAGCCCTCTGTTTTTCTATTATAACGGCATTTATTGAGTTTCGTCTCTTGTGCTTAGAGACACGTTCTCTCCACAAATACTGCAGCAAGCTGTCTTAGGCTACTTTATTTATTTCTCTGGGGATTTAACTCTGTTATGTTGGATCCACTGATGGGACATAAAGAAAAATTTGTCTGCATTTTCTTCTCAAGGTGTGCACGTCAAAAATAATGCACTTTCCCATGAATATATGTCACCTTTCATGAACTTCCTAAGACACTCAACTTATACTCTAAAACCAACATCATCCCAGTAGAAAGAATTGAAAATGTCTAAATCAACAATAATTTAGCAAGCAAAAATGTCTTGCGAAATAAATGCTGAAAATATTATTTTACCGATGAATCTTAATAGGTATCATGGCACTTATGGAAATATGATGATAAAATTAAATTGATTTCAAGAAATACCAAATTACTTAATCTAAAGGTGTAAAATTACCAGTGGTATAGTAGTAGGCTGAGAAAGTGGTAGAAGAAAGAGAAAATGAGTCGGTACTTACCAGGAGGATAGCTGTGTTTGAAGGTAGGTGATTGTGGATTTTTTCAGAAGGGGTTGGTTGGGTCCACCAATAGTACACTAGAGAGAGAGAAAGCACTTAGAGTGAATAGGTAGGCAGTTTAGTTTAGAGCGTAGAGGTCTCGTTTGGATTGCGTGTAATTGTAATGGGCAAATTGGGTTTGTGTATAAATGTGTTCTTTGGTATGCTCTGCGGTTTTCGCGTGTGTTGTGTAGTGTACTTGTGCAGAGCTAATTGAAATTAGCGGAGAGAAAGGGGAAGGAGAGGGCAGAAAAGAAAGAAAAGAGTGGACAGATTAGTGTACTGACGCTTTCTAAAAATCCAGCGAAGGGAAAGACAAAGAAATCTCACGCCGAGAGAGTGGATCACATCAGAAGAGTTCCATTGATAAATGCAATAGAGAATAGAGAGTATATCTGGCTGGAGTTATACGGAAGATAGTGGAAAGAAGTTAAAAGATGCGCAAAATCTCTGTTGAATGAAACAAAAGTGGCAGGAAAAGAAGAAATAGCAATAGAAAGAGAGATAGTGATTTGATTGTGTTGTGATAGTCCCAGATTGGTGGAGACTCTGCGGAATATTTCTAGTGTGGAAGGGTAGGTTGCTACTTTGACTGGATGACTTAAAGCGCACCTTAACCTCAGTCAAGCATTGCTTTCACCCAGCTTTCTCCAACATATACAGAAAGATAGGGGATTTGGAGCGTGTTAGTTGAGGTGAAAGCTCATATCACTCAAGTCGCCGAACAAAAGGGAACTAGGAGAGAAGACACTAGTAGTACACTACAGAAACGTTTTGACGCACAGACCAACATAACTGAAGAACATAACTGTGTACGTTGTATTAGTGCTAACTGAGAATCTCCCTTCGCATTGGCACTTTCATACTCTCTCAGACAGTATTTGTAGAGGTATAGAGAACACGAGGCAGAAAGCAAGGTGTTTTGGCTTTTGCCATCAGAAAACATTAGCATGGTAGATTGCTGACGAAGAGAGTTGATGTGAATGAGAGAGAAGGAAGGTAAAATGGAACAACCAACCAACACTTGCCTTAAATTTTTAATAAGTTGATCTGCCATTCTTCTCCACTCGGAAACAAACATAACATTTTATGACCGCAACATTTACCCTTCCTTGGAATAGTTAATGGTCAGTCGTGACTCCGGGTTGTTAGACGCCCTTTCTATCTCCAAATTAGCTCCACAAAAGATTCACACTTACAACTTTCCCTCTATTAACTTCCTTGTTACATTTTAATCGCACTTCTATCACAAACTAGTCTACATCTGAAAATAAACTGCTACTCCTGTATACCTGAAAACAAACTTGGCTATCTTCATATTTTATTCAGACTGTCTTTGTTTTCGTGCTAGGACATAAAATATCTACATAATATCAACTTCCAACTTAGCCTTATGATACCCAAGGCAATAAAACCAGAGAGGATCTTGAATATTGTATAAAAATGTTAATGACATTTCGTGGGATATTAATATTCACACATTGCAGTCTCTATTCAAACTTACCTCCTGCTAATGATACTATAGTAAATAGAGTCGATTTGCTGTTAGATTACATCTTGCAGCTCGTAATTTTCACCGAGATAAAATTCTAGTTTAGAAATGTTGACATTTTAAATGGATGTGGCAGAAACAAATAGAATCTCGCACCTGTGAAGAAATAATTGATTTAGAATGGCAGGGTAAATTTATTGTGAACTAGCTTTAATCTCGGCTCCTCACTCTGTAAAAGTAATAATGTGGGATAAGACTACAGACCATATCGTCTCATTACTGCATACATACAGAAAAGTGTTACAACTTGCAAGGAAGATGAGACTAGGAGGGCGGATTTTTCTCCGGGAACATAATACTACAAGCCATATCCTATTTTTTCTCTTCAGCTCCAATCCACTGTCTCGAGTTCTTAGCACACTACAATATGTATGTAAAAACATAAAATACAGATAGGATGGAGTAATATTGTAAATTATTCGCAGATGGAAAATCAGACTTGAGAATCTCTTGCCTTGCTTACCCTTGACTTACCAATATAACTCGGTGTAATGTGAAGTAGTTTCCCTAGTCTCATTGCAGCCCTGTGTGTACTACTTACCTATGTGTATACCTACTCATATGTATAATGTGTACTTTATAGTTGTGTTTCCAAGATAAAATTTTGATAAGATTAGATAGGGAGAATTGACCCAACGCTATGGCGAGTCTGTATTTATTACTGCATATGTCTTCCCTTCAGTTTTACTTTTCTCTCAACCTGCACCTGGTACTAAAGAAAAGAGTCTAGCCAAGTGAAGCAGTTAGTTAAGTTATAACTTTAGCTGGTCAGGCCAAGACAAAGAACCTCAGCCTTTCTTTACTTACATTAGACAGGGCATAAAAAGCAGAAAGTTATTTATTGGGAAAGTATTACGTACTGTCTGCTCTGGACTGGAATATGAGCCTCTGTGTACCTATCTATAGTACTACCCATTCTACTACTATCATGCATTCAGCTTTTCTCCCAGCTTACAGAATACCAACTCACCCCCATAATATATCCTGCTCTAAACTACAAATATAGATCTTCCTCTTATCTACAACTATAACAATATCACATCAAAAAATACTTTCACCATCCCGCGCTTCCTATTTATTTAATATACTTTGTATAGGAACAATGCATTATGGATAGAGATGTTGGTACTAAATACATACCTCTCATAGCTGTGCCCTAGTTCTACGCAGAGTTAACTCAAACTTCAACACAAATAACTATTTACGGTCAAAATTTTGAAAATTAAAACTATACTCGGGTGGGTGCTGTCAAAGTCTCTGCGTTTACTACACACTCGCCATATCATACAGATATATCGTACCAAATATAAGGACATGATATTAAGTGCTGATAATTTTGGTTATCTTACATGTTTATGTACACATTTGTGTTTTACATAATATGTACACTCCAAGAAAGACAGAATTTTGCACCTGTTATCTAACTAAATAATTAAAATATATTAACATTATAAAGCCATAAATAGCGTTACAGTACTGTTAAGTTTTAGGCATCAATATTTGATTTCAAAAGATGCTAGCACAGAGTGGAGCTTATTGTTTTATAACTTTGAAAACGCGCTTGCGATTGCGACTTTTGGGTAGTTATTCCATGCATTGGGTACTCAATATTTTTATTATATACAGATTTTAGAAAGTATGCTGTCTACTTTTTAAATATACAGTATTCACTTTGCCAAAGTTGAATTAATGCTTTCTTGATCAGACAAATATTTGTTTGTGAATAGATATGTATATCATTTAGAATAGAAATATTTAACTAAGGATTTCTGCATTATGAGTCTGTTAAGCCAAGACGGGGTAGCATGCACATTTTAGTAGTAGAATGTTAAATCTACTCGAAAGTGTATGAGATTTGTGTTTGCGTGTCGGAACATATTTCTCGAACTGCATTATTTAAATTAACGAGCAATGATTTTCCCGTAAGTATAAAGTAAATGAATTTCAGTCATCCTCCGGAATTACTACACATTACTAACAGTAACATTAATTATACAAGTACAGAATAGATTAATTAATCACGTGAAGAGAATGATGACTGCAACATATTTTGTTTAAAAGACAATGAAAAGCTGTTCCCGATTTGGGTAAATGAAGAGAAATCGATTTGTAAGGAAAATGACTTTGGGACCTAAGGGAGAGGGAAATCTCGTAGTTTATCTGGACAAATGTTTGTAGGTATGTAGGCATTTACTTCTCTGCTGAATAGTTTGCTATTTTGGTACGTATGCATATACATTGTGTTTTGCAAGATTGCTACCCATTCCAACTGCCACACTACTTCTACTTACTCTTCACCATCCGTGAATGAGACGAGTAGGAAGCAGCGTTCTATAAGTGCCTATTTACTTTATATGGATGCGGATAGCTTTGAAGATTGGCGAATTGTAAACCAAAAGAGAAATCTCGATCTACATGCAAATCTCTAACCAACACTACAACCTCTTCCATTTCAATATAGTTACTAAAGCCGGATGAGTGTTAAATACAACATTTGATTTGCAGTCAACTTCACAAGTGGAGACATAGATGTAAATTCCGTGATAGAAGTATTACAGTAATTACTATACATTCATAACCCAAAATTTTTGATTGCAAATTACAACCAATGCAACTTATGCAACGGTTTTATTTGAATATTATTAGTTTCAAAATTGAGATTTTCACTGTTTCTGAGTATCCTTACACAAATTCTATATTTACTGTGTTATAACAGGATAATATTCAGTTCAGACAGATTTATTCATAGCACCAGTGATGATTGCCTTGGTGTGGGACTGACTGAGACGATTACAATCTCAGCATATACAATGCACATCAGACAAACAAAGGGTAGACTGAGTGAGTTAAGTCGTGTCATGTCTCTAAGGAACTCCCACTTCATTTTATACTTTGGTAAATTCTTTCCCTTTACGTCTCTGCATATCATCTCTTCTCGGCTGGTCTAACAAATACTATGTAGGTACATCCCCCTAGATAACACTGCTAGGTCGCAACAGGGAATATATGTGCACATTTCCACTATCTGTCTTGTCATCAGTATACTATGGCTGAAGTTAAGTAATAGTTTTATATCTTTAGAAATGTGCAACTTTCCCCGACAAGATATATATGAGTATTAGTATACGCCCATGACATATTCCGTGTAAGTTATAATAGAATTATAAGTACGTACAATGCACATCACTACCTACAAACATACTCATCTGTATATATATCACCCTATTCGACAACTCATGTTTAAAGTTAGGAACAAGGAACGGGAAAGTACAGGGAGAAAGTTGAATTTCCCTTTGACAATAGTAAATTAGTCTCAAAGTGCAAGTTGTCTCCAGCCTTCATGTCAACTCGTAAAGTTTCACTCTAGAAAACCTCAAGGTAACTCAACGGATCGTTAGGGCAGCCCTGAATTAAAGTCAACTTAATCCCATTGGATTGTTAATTTTCACAAATATCAAAGTATATTCCCTTCTCTGCTTTCTTAATTTTTGTAATTGACACTGCATTATCATTCCTGCACCTAATACAATTATATTGCAACCAAATATTATTTTTATTGGCTATTATTAATCAGATTCAATTTTAGTTTTAGTGAAACAAAAGTTTTCTTTACTTTTTAAGTCAGAAAGTTAGTATGTATATCAGTTGAAAAACTGCCTTTTAAATATTTCAATACTAATTATACTAATCACAGTAATATTTCTGTAAGAAAAAGATAACGATAAACAAACAGCAAGTTTTTTATTAACCTATCGTTTATTACACATAGGCAAAATCAAATTTTCAGCATTTATTTCACAAGACATTTTTGTTAGCTAAATGGTTGATTTAGACATAAATTCTTTCTACTGGGATGATGATGGTTTTAGAGTATAAATTGAGTGTCTTAGGAAGAAAAACAGTGAAAGCAAACCTGAACTTTTAGCCGATGTGGCTTGTCAATTTTGATAGTATTAGCTGGCTGAGTTAGTCAGTTCAGTTATTAGGATGAACTCGAAAGTGAAGACGAGTTGATGGGGCGAGTGCAATATAGGAGATAAGATAAACATCGTAGGTATGCATGTCAGCGCCAAACAGTCCAATCAGATCCTGTCTGGCTGTCTGACTAACCAAACGGAACAATCTCTGGTTTTCTAGCCAAACAGATCCTGTACCTTTCAGCCAAACTGCACAATCTCCATTAAACGAATATTTTAAATGAAGTACTTTTCTGGTTCTTTTAAGAAAATTTATTTGGGCTGTGGCTACTTAAAGTGGTGAAGGTAATTCCTGTCTATTGCATTTCGTTAAGACATTTTATACATTCACTTAAAAACATTAGGTATTGCATGTATCTTTCTTTATTCTTTACTAATAAAACTTTAAGAGATTCCTTGGTCGTCAGTCGTCGTTGGACGGACTTGCCAAATGCCCAATCGGGCTTGCGATATAATAAATAGTTCTGCGCATCGCAATTGCATATTACGAAATTATACTTCCTCTTATCCATATCTATACTCTTACATTTATAGCATATCTATTTAATTAGTACAGACCACACACATTAATTAAGAATTAATCATATTTATAAGTAACTTATGTAGAAATTATGTAAGCAATAGTATCATTTAATGGAGATTGTGCTGTTTGGCAGGGTCTGTTTATAGGAAAGCAGAGGTTGTCCCGTTTGGCTAGCCAGAAGGACTGTCTGGCTGATAGGACTGTTTGGCGTTGACATATAGATGTACATGAATTTGTGCGTGTTGTGTGTTACTGTTGTATTGGATGTATTTATGTGCATAGTGTTTTAAGCTTAGAGTTACGGGAGGAAAAAGACAAGTCAGCAGAAGAAGATGAGGGAGTTTGTGTGGCCAGCGAGGGAAGTGAGATTAGGCGAAAGGGTTAAAGTAGCTGCGTATAGGCATCCGTGAAGTGTAAGAGGAGCTGGTGAAGAATAAGATGAGAGCTGAACTGTAGGAAACAGCATAAAATCAATGACTGTCACTTTTTATCTACGAAATTTCAAGTTGGAAAGACAACTCTTGACACTGTGGTATTAATCATTGTTCATCTGGGATTTCGTTCCTCCATCCATTCCATACTCTCGTTTACTTGAATTTAGCCGAGCTGAACGACGAGAATCACACACTAACACACTAGATACTATAGCGTTAGCGTATAAGTCTCAAGTTATGTCAAGACAAAGACAACTCTTCGGCTTTCAGTTTTCCCCGTCGGATCCTGACTGTATAACTCCTAGAGTATTTCCTACCATCAATACTCTAACTTTTCAACTCTAGTCAATGGAAAATTGTATTTAGTTCGAGTAGATTGCTAAATTCTTGTTTTCGCCAAATAATACAGTTTTGCATATGATGAGTTTGACTAGTGCTTTGATTTGGTTGGATTGGTCCGGAGTGTGAAAAGGAAATAAATAGTTGAAAGGAACAGCAAGTAAAATATTTCTATCAATGGTAAGTGAATATGAATAAGTTGAATGCATTGCATCGCACAATGTGAATGTAACCTTCAAAATCCCAATTGAGTTTAACATTCGGAGAAAATCTGAAAATTTCCATTATTCTTTTCTGAATGAAATTGGGAAGGGTTGCCGCCGGCTTTCTCCACTCTTTGTGCATCCTAGACTCCTTTTCCGTCTCTTCACTCAACTTGACTATCTACAACTAGGTAATTTAATATCAAATGCTCCTATTCCACACACGTCGGCAGCTCTTGTCTTGTCACTTTTATTTATGACTAGAGATCCATGTCTTACCCAAGTAACTTCCATGACTTTCAATAATCCCACTCTCGTTTTACTCAAATTCACTCTCCCCGATCACCATTTTCATACCCATACTCTACAATAGAAGCTTAAAAATATTTATCAATCCACTTCTACTTTTTTCTGTGCCAAGCAGTAAATTTTAGTTTGCCTAACAGCGCTCCTGGAACGGACTGCCCTCAAAAAGAATTGGACAAAACTCAATATGTTGTAATCCAATCCTCAAAATTGAGTTGAGAGTGAAATGTAAAACTTTTCCGAGTGATTTAGCCATCCTGCAGGCTACAACACTTTAGTTCCTCAATTTATCCCTGCAAAACTAGATTTCGCAAAAGTCTGGAAATCTTTGGACTTTTTCAGTTCTACATCAAAATAGCAAGTACATAACACTTTAGGGTGAAAGTTGCTAATTAAAGGTTAACCGATTTATGAGAAATTTAATCACATTTAAATTGAATTATGATGATAGCATGCAGATGAACTAGAACTAGAAATTAAACTGTTCCGTAAATAATTTTTAATGTTTTGGCAAAATAGCTAATGCTAATTAAGAGCTGGTAACTGTTAACCTACCTAGTAAACATTTAATCACATTTAAATTGAATTATGATGATAACATACAGATGAACTCGAACTAATTTTTAATGTTATAGTTAGATAATCAGTTAGGAGATACAAATGTAGTGGAACAGCTTGGTATTTAATTTTCTTAGTTAAAATTCAAGGAATTTCAGAACTCTTTCCAGGTGAAATTGACGAGTAAAATTATTTGTTCTTCAAAAAATGTAGCGGGGACATCTGAAGAAAACTGTAGTTTTAAAGTTGTAGGGATTACAAGAAAATTGGTAGGAAGAAACGCACTTACATTTACATTAGTAGGGTATCCAATGTGAGTAAAAGGAAAATATCGGTGGAATCGCCTGCAGTATATGTTTTTTAAGCCGGTCGTGTCGTGCAGTCATTGCTCTTCTTTTCGCAATCCATTTGGTCAAAAGGACAATCAATCACTCGGATGTTCTTAAACTCTCCGCTGAGCCAGCGTCAAGAGAAACTGTCAAAAGGGAAGTGCTTTACTCAAAAAATTGGACACTGGAAAGCTGCCTTGTCGAGTGAATTCTTCGTCGCATGTACTACATCTGTGTTACATCTTAAGTACATCAACAATACATTGTGTGTCAATGCAAGAGTATACAGGCCAGTCTCTTTATTGGATGTCAACTTCCGCAGTAATATAGGGCGACTACCTTCCTTTGTTATCGTTAAGTGGAGGAAAACATTTTGGTTTCAGAACTTTCCGATTGACATACTTACAGCTCCTACATACATCAATGTATTACAACTGTGCTCTAGGATGATATCGTAAAAATTCTGCAAGACACAACTATTATTTATCTTGGCCTGTAATCATAATGATAAACACAAATGTAATGGTTTCTCCTCAATGAAACGTGTTTACAGTCTAAGCTAACAAAATGGCATACATGAATGGAATGATCTTCGGACAGTTTAGGATTTAGCATTTTCTAATGTCCTTCTAGTAAGATATAAATCTGTAATATTCAGGACATGAGCGGAAAATCTAGAAACATTTTACAAAAATGGTAGTAGCATTACTTTGTAAAAAGCATTCAAGACGTATGTTATTAGACTGTGAATGGGAATGTAGGCAGTTATGCGCAATCTTAACTATAATGAGAATAACCGCAAGTAGAATTCTTCTATTCAAATGGTTAATGTTAGATTTAATGTTTGTAATGGAAGGATTTTGTGAAAAGAACATTTATTCTGGAAAGAATGTTGGATGGGAGAAGTGCATAGTAAAGTATATGTAAGGCAATGCATTGTGTTATTCCGTAATGGTATCTATTATTAAGAGCAATATGACACTGGGTGTCATGTTGACTTGACGGCCCTCGTAAACGTGATAAATACTTAACGAGATGATGTTTCTCCACTGCATACTCCTGCATGTAATAACAACATTGTAATTGGGCATTCAGTAGTCTGGTGTAGTATGATGCAATATTAAACCCTGGTCCTGATAACTAAGGTATTGCAGTCGAGCACCATCCGACCACATTCAGATGTCTAGGTAGTAGTTTCCTTATTTTCCTTGGGTCATTTTCCTCAAGAAATGTATTTATTTATGTTTGGGGAAAACGCAAAGCTTTGCTATTACTTTTGTACTTATACTTTGCATGTTCTTGGTATGTGGGTTATGATATAAGCACTTAGGGACTTACCTTACAAACCAAATGCAGCGTAAATGCAAGGAATAAATAAAGTGATCTTTCCAATTCCCAACCTTATGGTCCATCTATATCATTTCCATTGTATGCCCGCTATTCTTAGTGTTATGAGGTAGGACGGAGGAAGCCACATCATCCAAAGATCTGAAGCATCCTAAACTAAAACTAGTGCAACGGAATGACTGAACAAATAAGCTCATTTGTTTGCTAAATCGATGCAATGCGAAGTAACGTGAAGGACAATGGAAAGACAACGAGGGAAGCGTGTCTTCTCAAATAGAAACAACATCATCAGATGACAGGGAACAACTTCGCTTTCTACTAACAAGTCAATTCTAAATCAGATAGCGAACATCTAATTCCCTTTTCTAATTAGTATTTGCTTCCCAGTTTAATTTAATGTTACTAATATTTCATTTCCGTGCAAACGACAAATACAAACATAGCTCCCTGTCTATCCTAAATAATTCATTGGTTTTCTACCCGTCTCTATACAACTCAGTGCTTGATACTAATTTATATGATATTTCCAGAGGAAATTGCGAATATTTCTAGACAAGTTCCTCTAATCAAGAAATATATTCTATAGTTATATGTATCCACGTCCACGTGCACATTTTAAGACTTGGAGAAAGTCTTTAATAATGCATTGATCTGTTCTGGTTGGATTAGCACAAAGGTTGTGGACAGTTGGCACAAATAAATATTAGAAATCAAGGACCATGTTATAATTTTATTTTATTTCAAGCATTTTATTTTAATGCACTGATATTTCATATTATGTTCAGAGATAATTTATTTCATCAAATATGTAGGTATATACTAATTACATAATATAGTAGTTATTAAAATGCACACAATGAAGTATATTACAGTAATATTGAGACACACTCACACATTGTACACAAGTTAGTAAGTTATATGAAGGTTCAATCATACATTAGGACACAACTAACCGAAGAAAACTATTTTTTGAACAAACTCATTCAGCGTTTCTTTTATTTGTATCTAATATACGAACATTCTTTAGAACACTTTGACATTTCTTAATGTATACTACTTGCTACAATATTATTTACTCTTAAAATTATTTGTGCCTTGTGACTAACAAAGAAAAGCTGCAAAAATTTTAAACGTTTTACGCTTAGCTCTGTCCAATAGACAATAGTAAAACACTCCTAATTTACTAATTATTACGCACAATTACTCCTTTTTCACTTACATCCTTGAATTTCCACGAAAACTTTCAATAAAAGTAGTTTTGTTGCACATACACTGCATTGTGTGGTAGCATTCTCTTAATTTCATTCAAATCATTTCCTTAAGCACTTCAGTTTATATTATACTTATTGTTAACATTTACTTAATCTATCATATACAATTATATACAGTGAATGGATTAATTGTAATTAGTATAATTAGTATGTTCACAAGAGGATTGTCTGTAACGCAATTTTACCATACGCAACAACAACGCAGGTTTAACAAGAAACTATTTACTTTTAACGTAATGCAAATCTTGGCAGAATTTTCGAATAAAACGAACTGAGCGTGTTTTCACTATTTCACTTCAATCCGGCTTAAAAATCACAAAATTATGGTGACGAGTAAGAGTTGATGCATTCTTAGTGTGCAAAACATAAGCAATTCAATAGTACTGTGTACATGTACAAAATCCGCAAATATACTTTAGCAATTTATTTAACACGCAATATTTACATAATGCTGGAGATTAGTTTATTTGCTGAGATAATTTCCACTTGCTCACTATCTAATTAGGTTGATAGTTTAATTGGATGAACAAAAGCAGATTAGGAATTTGGTTACAGTAAAACTAATTAAGGATTTAGCGTCTTATTCTATTCATAAATTTCTATATCTGACATATTACTCGTGATAAAAATACTTTTAGATTACAGGTACCTACTTTTCTGTAAATATAAACTCTACAAGCATTTACAGCTGTTTAATATCTTATCTAAATGTAATTACTATTCCCTATGGCTATGTAAAATGAATAGAAGGATTGAATTTTGGTCTATGATAATTATACCTGCAATGCAGATCTATGTTTCTATATTCGTGTGTATCAGGTGTGCAACAACTGTAGTCGAATTATATACAGTTTATTAAATATCCTATACTGATTGGGAAAAAGTGTCTACTCAGCCAGTTATGCTACTCAGCTAGACAAGAAAATCGGAAGTGCCATTATTTTATAGATTCTAAAGGATATATGTTTGAGCATTAACTGAGTTGCTACAAAACGTTAAAAAAGTCTTGAAGAGGCAGAAAACAAGAGTAAAAGATTTTGTTAGTTGCGGGAGTGGACTCGGAATAAAAATGAAATACGATGATCTTTATAACTAGAAATAAAAGGCAGGGTGACCATAGACTGCGGAAGAAATACACCTTTAAAACCCACAAACGATTGGAGATTCAATATAATTTATGTAGGATTCTGGGAGCCACATATTATCCACACTCGAACATAAACTACGACTGCATCCCAGAAAATCGAATTGTATGTTATATAGAGATAATAGTAGCTAATATGAGATGAGATATGATTTGTTCCTAAATATGAACTGGAGTATGAATGGGTTGTCCTAATTTATATGCCAGACTGTCTATTCCCACAATGATTCTGTGTATTGCAAATAAAACTGGTAAAGTGGTCACTGCTCAATGTTTTCATTCCCGTGTACATGAAGTTGAAAAAGATGTAATGTAACCTTATTTCCTACTAATGGGTGCTGAGAAGGTAGTTTATACTTTACGGTCCTTTTGTTTTACACATACAGAAGTCCTATCACTATGTATAGACATGTCTTAAGAATCCTTATACTAGTACCTACATATAGTAAATATAGAATAGTGCACATCATAGTGGATTCATACCATACATACTTAGACATGCTGTCTAAAACATAAAAATTGTTGCCGTATTCAATCCACATAGAAAACTTTGGTTTCTCTTTACAAGAATAGAATCTTACGACATAATGGTCGCTCGGCAAAGAAAAGTAGAAAGAGAAACGAAGGAAAGGAAGATCAGGAAACAATCGTACATCATGCATCACATAACCAAAAAGTCCAACTACCAACCACAGCATACTAGTTCATTTCATTTCAGTCTGACTGCTTCTAAAGTTATACTTCATATAAATAACAAACATACAAAGAGCCCAGTAAACTCTAACCCACCCAGCCAACGCAATAGACTCTTGCAATAGTTCACAGAACTACCACAACTCCTATATATCTATTTACCTTCTAAATAACATTCCGCAAATGCTTAGTTACTCTTCTCCAACTAGTAGTTTTCTCATGCTCCTTTCATTCTCAGTCACTGTGTCTTCTCGTTTCATCTCATGTAACCATATACCCACTATACAAACTGACA
The DNA here is from genome assembly GCA_019776445.1 of Tomocerus maximus. Classification (NCBI taxonomy): domain Eukaryota; kingdom Metazoa; phylum Arthropoda; class Collembola; order Entomobryomorpha; family Tomoceridae; genus Tomocerus; species Tomocerus maximus. The sequence continues at coordinate 35,127 of JABASH010000423.1, forward strand.
TTACAGAAGAAACAGTACAAGTGTAGCAATTGTTAACTAATATCTACAGGCTAACCTGACTCTTCTTCTCTAATGTCATGTGAATCTAACAGACAAACAAACCTCATGTACGTGGTCTACAACTACCTCACCAAATTGCTCCTTTCATACACCAATATGCCTAATACCACCTTATTGCTACTATGTCTATAGTCTTACAAACATACATATCTCCAGTCAGATATTTAAGTAAATAACGAGGCACAAGACAAATTGTCAACACAAAAACTACAAGCAAAAGCAAAGAAATTAAATGCACAGTAAAACTAACTTAAATCAAAAGTACCTACCATAATTTCCCAAATAACGTTTACGAACAATGTGCTGATTATCCTGTCCTAATGTACTAGACTAGATTCATTTATAAAATGTGTGCGTTAGGACCATTTCGAATACTTATTACAATTGCCACCCTTTCAGTGTCATGCAATCTCTTATATGAAAATCTAAACGCTAATTTTCATTTAACCCAAGGCATTAATTTATTTTAGATTGCTACTATGTAGTTACTACAGTAAAAGTTGGTAGGTACCTTTAGATGGGAGTATTTGACAAATATAACATTTCTTACCATTACATGTTTAGATAGGAGTAACATGCAGTTATATAATCTACAGAGAAGAATTCTAATTTAATTCTAACTATGTCTGCATAATACCCAGGTAGAAATAGATTAGCACTAATTTAGCAGAACATTTAGTCCTATAATGTATAAATGTGTTTAATTGTATTATATATAAAGGTTGAACGAAAGGAGTAGCTTTGTGACCTGATTTAATTAGCAATGAAAAGTAGATAATTTTATTTGTGAGAATTAAGTTTGTCGGAGAGTGGAGAGAAGTATAGGTTTAGCATTTGACAGAGCGGGGACGACGGAGAGAAAGAAAACAGCTGAGAAATGAGGGGCAGTAGAATAAAAGGTGATGTGAGAATTTAAGTGTTGTGAGCACAATAGAAGTATATGGACATAGAGAATAGAAGAGTAGTAATTTAGAGAAGAGTAAGTTAAGGTTGTCCCTAGAAGTTATATATGTAATGGGAAGAGTGTAAGTGAAGTAAGGAGCTCTTGTTCAACGCTAACATCAATTCGGCCTCAGCCAAACAAAACTTAAGCTAGTTAACAAACTTGGACTACTTGAATTCAGTCCAGTCCACTTACACTATATTATTATGTTCTCGCTGAGTATCTCTGTAATACAGAGTCGACACAGTCGCTATTCAATCCAATCCCGTTTATAGAGTAGTAGAGGAGTAAGTAGCTACATACACTACACACTTTAGCATTCCCGTCAAGGCAAGTCAACTCAACTGACTATTCTCGCAGTCAGATAATATTATCCATTGCTTTTTTTCGTCTTTTCCTCCGTCTGAGTTGGAGCAGTGGCATCCGCAGCACACATTTCATAGAATTTGCTTTCTTTCCGCATTATGTCCTAAGTATGTAGGTAGGTGGATTTTTGTTGTGAATCCAGAGTTTCAGAGTTCATTTCAGCATTGGTCAAGAGTAGTCAGAATAAAATAGAGAAAATATCTCTTTTCTACTAAACCTGGGAGTGTGTGTGTTCCGACCGGTTTTCTCCAGTCAAGAAAGGAAGAGGAAAGAGCAGAGAGAGAGAGAGAGCATTTTTTGTAGCCTGAAATTCGGTGAAAGTGTTTGTACATAGTTTGGATGTCGGAATGGAAAGCGATGTGATGTAATGCGAAGTGGATTGGATGTTGTTGGATAGAGATGGTAAATCGTTTAGCACTTTTTCGCTTCTCAGCCTGGTACTCTGAAACTGGAGTTTTCTTGATGACAGGTCATTTATACACTGACATAGCATGCTTTCCCCTGCCGAATATCACTTGGCCTTTGGCCATCCCATAAGTGTGCACTTTCAATCCTTACTATTTCCTACCAGCTCTCTATATTCTATTTCACTACCAGCTGCAGGCAATATTGTGCAATGTAAATGGCAAGTCGCTCTAAAGTGCGTATAGTAAGCATAATAGTATTTCCTATACAGTATATTTGTATTTATTTAAGGAGGATCTATGTACACAATGTTATTCTATGCACATGTAGAGTAAATAGTATATTTAGATATAAGATATACATAAATGCTTTGAGCTTTAACCTGAATTTCTGTTTACTTCATCCTACAACTCCTATTTAAGTAGTCAGAGTTAGCCAACTTGTTTTTCCATTCAGTTTTGTGGTTTCATAATCAATTTTCCTGTTGTGTTGTTGACAGTAGCCAAATACTACTGCTTTCACTTTAACACTCACAAATACAGAGTCCTCGAGGTCAACTTAGCTCTCATGTAAATACAATGGAGGTAATCTCGCTGGGAAATTTAATTCACTTGCACATGACATGATACGTCCAGAAACTATCCATATGTTATTTCGTTAGTCACGCTGCGCTGTTTACTTTCAAACTTATTTACTCAATTCCAGCACATAATGTTACATGTGTTCCAACTTACTTTCTCCATCTCAATATACATTCACGTATAAACTCATTAGCATTTAATTGCTATTCCGACGAGGCATTTACGTACGTGTATAAAAAGATCAAACCTAAGCCATTTAGCATATATGGCTTTTTCATGTTAATTATTTCCACTGTTCTGTTCTATTAAGACTTAAGTCGCACTGCTGTTCAATCCAATACTCCGTAGATACCGTATTTATCAGTACAAAAACTTTCCCTCACGTTTTCAAACTTTTATTTTTTTATATAGTCTTAATTACTGAGGTATAGGTACCCCAATATATTTTAGATACCTCTTTCTTCACTAGTAGTCATGCAGTTAGTTTTCTATTACGTTTACAAGGAACTTTTATTGTTTTTATCAATTTACTGGAACATTTTTATCCGAGAATTTATATATGCGTATTTATATTACTTGAATGTGTTTTGGCAATTATTTACACATAATGGAAGATTACAAGTTCCCGCTGGATTAATTATATTCGTATAATGACGACAGTTGGATTGCCTTATAGAAAATCTTGTGCTTGTGTTTTAGTCTTAAAAGTATGTAGTGCTAAGAAAGTATTCTATCTGCACACATTGCTTTCTATAGTGATAATTTGTCTTCACTGCTAAAGGTATTGAGCATTTTCATGAAAATTCGGATAGATTTTCATTCGTTTTGTTTACCTTCATTGCAGAAGCGCTGCTGTATCCACGTTATCCAGATCTTCTTATGCTGACTTGCATCTTTAAAATCTCCATCGCTGCACAATAAACTTCTTAATTCAACACCTACAGATGCTAACATAAAATATTAATTCCTAGGTTAATTCAGTTTCGTCACCTACACTGCCTTCTCTATAAAAAACAGAGAAGTAGCAATTTTTGTTGATTGACTACATATAGAGAAATAATTCCACAGATTAACAACTTAAATTATTAATTTTCCAATTTTGAAGTGAATATTTAAATTCTTCACTATTTAGTTTCCAAAAGTAACGTTTTGCCAAGTATAACAGAAATGGGGCTGAGTGAGACGTTGAATATATTATGCAGCGTAGGTCATTGATCTAATTTAGTTCAGCAAAACTACACGGAACTGTATCACGAGCCGAGATAAATGCATTGAGTGTGTTTCTCGATTAGTTTTGAAGGAATCAAGGCTTCTACAGGCTGCATAGCTGCCATTTGCCATTTGTCTCGAACCTTAAAAGAATCACAAAAGGGGTTTATCATTAATTTACTATACACTTAATAAATGCACACGAAAATTTCATTCCTTAAATTATATGATGTGGTTGGTACATTTAAATTGTTTATACTGCCATATTTTCTCCCATTTTTCTAAAATCGTATTTGTTTTCTGCACTATAAAACCACAGATAAAGCAGATAGAGAAATATGTATGAAGAAATTCATATTTTTATGATGTTTAATTAAACTAGCAGTATGCAAGCATTTATTGCTGTACATTAGCGTAGAAATAAGGCCTTTGATTATGTGAAAAGAAGAATTTATATAACTTTTTTGTCGACGAAATGCATTTCTGTACCAATAGTAGCAACATGGGCTTTAGAACAAAATAATTGACGCATTAACCCGGATTGTGTCTTGCAAACAAGGAAAAGGGTAGATGTAGCTTGGTTGAAATAGTGCAATGAAGTTCAAAAAGATATTTGGTGAGCAATACAAAAAAATGTTGTACATAATAATAATACACCTTCGGTGGAGAAAGAAAATTTAAGTTTGTGGAAAATGTAAACTCACTTGTTCAACTGCGCGTAGAACCCGTAAAAAGTTTCGACCGGCTAACTTTTTCAAATCTTCAGTCGTCCAACGAGCGTCTTCTATGAGTTTAGCGAACAAATTAGGATACTTTGAGACATCCTCAAGCCCACGAGGAGTGCTGTGTACAAAAGAATGTCAAATCAGCATAAAAGATTGTCATTTCAATACTTTGCGTAGTATGCAATCATTTTTATACTGATGTCATCTAAGCCTTATAGCATGAGACTAGTATAATATTCCCTGCACACTCTGCATTTGTACAGAAAGTAGCTTCTTTTTCATTCCAATTTGCGTATCATTTTCTCAATGCATTTTCTTCTACTTTCTTCGCATTTAAGGCACTAACGACACTACTTATTGAAGGTATTAAGGTATCATCACGAGTAATACTTTCGAAAGGTAAGACACTGAATTTCTCTGGATGGAAGTTATGCTTTTTGGCAGATTTTATAAACTAGTAAATAACTAGGAGCAGTCAAGCTGAATAAACTAAAGAAACTTTCTTAATTGGAAGCAAAAACTATTATCCTCAACCCAACAATAAATAAAGTTTACTATAATAGTCCTCTTGATCTATTGCCTATATACGAGCACATAAATCTTCTAATTTTGTTACAGCATTACAAACTATTGGTATCCACTGTAAATCAGCTTCCTTGTTGCAAAATACATTAGCTACACACTCCATTCACATCATTGCTATGTATAAAGAGTAAACACACACATACATTTGTACATGCTACTTATTACTCTGCCTGGACAGTGAAACCCTCCCTTCATAAATAATGTATTTTCTATAGCGTCTCAACTTACGGAACATCTTACCCCAATTCCGAAACATATCTCCAACATACTCAACTTTTCTTCCTTACAAATCCACCAGATGTTGAGTTATAGCTGCTATTGTTAGCTCATACAATATTACTAGAACCTACGTTGTGTACTTTACTAACCTTTTCCCTACCTACTACTGCTCAACTCCACATTGGACAAAATTACTAAATTGTGCATCTAGTACAGGGAATTGAATACTTATAAGAGACACCGAGAGAATGATTTTGTTCCGATAAAGGTGATGGTAACTGCTTACTGGACCAAGGGGTATCCGGCTAGTATTTACGGGCGGACTTTATTTACGGCTGACATTACAGGCGATGACTTTATCTACCTATTCAATGTTGCCTTGCTGCAGTGTAACGTACGTAACCCACACACTACGACTACATAACATGCAACACTAAAATACACTCATATCTCGAATATTAACTGACAAAATACTATTTTTTTGTCAATAACTCTTTACTTTACTGTACATTTTATCATTGTAGTTTTACATCATATGGCTACCATTTATTGGTATTAATGTATGTGTAACAGTAGTTGATAGAGATACTATGTATCTGTAGTTAATTCTTAATCCTCATATTGACGCATACTGACTGAAAATCGATCATTAAATGGACTAATTTTTTTAAATGTTGTTTCGCACCTTTTGACAAGTATCTAATTTCTGGTTTCTAATTATTATTTAGAATATCAGATTCTTGTTCTGCAATTCGCCCAATTTATCTGTATTTCAGAGCAAAAGTGTGATAAATTAAATAAGCCAATACTAACATTCGTACAATATTTAACACAAATTATTTATGTAGAAAAGTAC
>JABASH010000424.1:0-41027 GCA_019776445.1 Tomocerus maximus
TGGAAATCTTCCCTATTGCGCTCCAACTTTTTTCTCCTTGCATTTTTAGAAATGTTATTACAAAAAAACGAAAAAAATCGGCCCAATGTAGCCCCGTTTGACTGTATGCAATTGAACCTGATTAATTTCTTACTCTTTAAACTCGATATTTGTATGCCCTGTGTACTCATCTATATTCACTTATGACCATTCAATTGCTTTGACGTTGCATTAACAGACAAGAATTCAGTCAGCGTGCATCTTTGTACTTTTTTAGTTTAATTACTGTGAAATTATTTGTCTCATATGAGTGAAATTAATTAACAGTTGGTGAAGCATAAAAATGCTATTAAAAATAATTCTTTGCACTTTAAAGATTCAATTTTTTCCATATTTGATTTTTTACTTTATTTTTATTACTTTTTACTTACTATACTATATGAACGATGTATTAATCAGTACTATGCAATAGTACAATAAACACATCATGTCGAAAAACGGGCGTGTACAGGGATGATATATGACCGTGCTTATTTTTCATCTTATTTTTTAAGTGTCAATATTTAAGTCTGTAGCTGTTCGCAATGAGATCAGCCGAGGAATTTCTGCCACTGTGAAACATCTAACTAGATTTCGTGTAGGTAAGTTAAAATATTTGAGATTGGCTAGTATGTCGTGAGTATAGTAAAAATATAGTCATTATCAGCAAAGTTAATTCCTTTGTGAGTACTATGATAGGATTTCCTCTTAAATAGCAATTACCGATCTTCTTGTTTACAATGTACGTGCTCTCTAGATGTTGTTTCCATTTCATTATGCAAGTCTTTGTTCGCCAGAGCATAGAAAACATGCACTGCCACTTGATGACTAAATCTTTTCTGGAATTGTTTATTCCCAAGCAAATCATATTCCCAGTAGTATGACTAATCATTGTGGATGCTGACCTCAGCAAGGTCTCACAAGGTCGTTAGGTAGATTTTCAAGTTACACAATACTTGTGAGAAGCTATGACGGATCTCTTGAACAATGTTTTAAACAGCTACTACTATAACGACAGAGATAATATTTTCAGAAATTGCTACAGATACCTAATCAATGATGAGAACATTTCCATCTAGTTTTCCTTGCCCAGTGCGACTGTGTCTTATCTTAAGAAGGATGATGATGATAATTGGAATTGTAGGTCATACATGAGATAACAGCGAAAGAGTGACTAATACTTTCAAAATGTTGTTTCTTGTTCGCAAAAAGGATGCAGACTTAAAAATTGCAACTCCTCTGACGGTATGAAATCTCTATTTATATATCTTTAACGATCGCATACGAGGAAGGTAGACTTCACATAAAAAACCGTATACATTATAAACGTGTGAATAACATTTCTCAGTAAATCCAATTGATTTAAAATGGGCAACTCATTGTAACAATTAAGTAAGTGGCAGCTCCATAAAATTGAAAACTGCAGGAGTTATGGATAGAAATGATGATATTTGATTGTATGCTGAAGGTCAATAGCGGTGTAGGTTTATTTTAAATGGTAACTGGAAGATATTGGATTAGAATATTAGAAAGCAGTAAAAGTAGAGTGGCTAAGTGTATGGTGGAAGGATAATGTATATGCACATGAATGCATATTGTTGACTACATGTGTTTACATTGAGGGAAAGTGTTTTTGTTGAGCGTCTCCTAAATTGGCAAGGACGGCATGTTATCTGCACAGTCTGCTTAAAACTGAAGGAAATCGATTGTTCCGATAATTCCGCGTGGGATGTATATTAGTTCTGCGATAATGTCTCCCTGGATGTACGTATGACACTCGCTTTGGCTTTACCACTCGGATTTGGCACGGACTTGACTGATCGCGACTACGACGTAAATCCACCCTCACGCCTTTTCCCATCCCATCCAGCGAAAGTCAAGTTGCTTCCAGTTACGTTCTATATCTCCGTTTTTCCTGATTTCCAGTTGGTTCCCTATAGGTTACTTGGGCATTTTATCATTCCGTGTCTTCCTTGGCTTTACTACTTGATTCTCTGTTTGCATCTAATTTTACAACACTCACTGCCCTTTACTTATAGTACTCCATACTTCATCACTACCCGCCTTATAGCTCCACTTACGTAATAGTAGTAGATATTACACTATTAGCCCAAGTAAGTAGCTGCTATGCCCGAGCTCCAGTTACACTCCAGGCAACTTAAACTAATACGTATCTGTAGTGCAATATCCTCTACATTATGTTACACTGCTAAAACTATTGTAATTTTTATGAACTGTATTCTCGGAAATAATGCTATATTGTGTTGGATAGCAAAAGCTTGTAGGAAAGAGTAGGAAGAGGACGACATACCAAGGTGTACATCATATTAAATAGCTGTAACGCTCTAAGTATCTGTTTTACATAGAAGCGACCAGATCATTTCAAACAAGCCGATGTTCCTGCTCTTTGGCAAAATGAGGGCCAATAATGTTATGTAAATGACGTGTAAAGAGAGGGTGAAGACAAAAGAAATAACTATCTCGAGTGTACTTCTTAACGTTCCCGTGGAATACTACTCCGACTATTCTACGCCTGTTGTCTGCTTCCATACAATTTGGTCTATTTGGTGTGGGTGGCATGCGATGGAATGTTCTCTATTAATAGCAAGTGTTTCGCACTACTACATCAAGTCCTCCTGTGCCATGCGAACTCACTGCCATAATAAACTCTTCTCCACTCTCCCACTCACTCACTCTTATTCCTCTTCTTGTCTTACCCACTTATCTACTCTATTAGAAAATAGCATACCGTAAAGCCTTTAACCAGCCCCTCTTTTAACATTTACTCAAACAGATGTCTTAATTATCATTTTGGAACTAGTCATCCTAATTAAGAATCAGTTTATTGGCAGTCATACTCAAAGCCACACTATAAATGTGTTCAATATTTAAAAATTAATATCTCTCTGGTTCAAATTAATAAGTATTTATTGTGTCACACCTCAGAAAATTCAATTTCTTCAAATGATCAAAGTTTGCATAAACTATTATGCACTAGTAGAGGTTGAACTATAAAGAATCAAGTGAGCCGGGGTTTATTTTTAGACCTACGGGCATCAAATGGAGGATTTACTGTGTACGTGTACACTAAATACACGATGGGAAGATATAATAAGATGTACGTACTTGCATAATATGTGTTTATATCTATTGCCAGCAGTTTTGTTCTCCTGGTTGGCTACTTGACCCAGATAGGATTTAGTAGGCTCGTGAAAGGTACTTTCTTTTCATCGGAAATGTTATTGGCTTTGTGATAGACTGGTTATAGGCATTTTACATTTAAAAAGAATGCACCTACCGACTTGGCGAACAGGACAGAGTTGCATTCTATTGTGAACGGGAAGGTTAGTCTACAAGTACCTAAGATCGAAATGATAAAAATGTGCTAGGGTATTTAATACTGGTAATAGTATGTGTCGGTATTAGTCAAGGAATAGTAAGTAGGTGTGTAATAATAGAGCAGAGGTAGGAAAAGATAGGGAAATCATCATTTTGCCAAAGTCCTTAAGAGCCCTATGCTTGGAGTTACATTGGCTTTCTCTCTTTACTTATTGTATTCTGGATTGCATAAGTACCTAAGCTGAAATGTATCGATTTCAAATATTCCACCGACTGTCGTGTCACTGTCTTTCTCAATTCTCCATATGATGCCTAAGCTCTCGTAAGAAACCAGCCAAACACTGGAATTACATTGTGTCTCCTATGCCGCCGTGTAGTAATGTGAGGAGACATGAGACAGCGGCGACTATATCTATTAGAGAGATTCTTACTGCAGCTTCTGGATTCAGACGTTTTTGACCAGAAGAGTACTAGCTAGTAGGGCATGGGAAATAATAATAGGTCTGGCTTGTTAGTGGTAGGGTACAGGTTAGTTTAATGGAAAGATACATTATATGCATAGTAGAGCTATAGACACATATGTATGTACAGCACTTGGCTACAGATAAAAATATTAAGGGTCCTAATAACGATTATGCGGTAGATATATGGCGGGGATATATTTCTGTCATAGAGAACAATGAATGGGGAAGAGTGATCCGGTTGCTACTCTTGTTGCTATCACTGACGCTAAGTCTCTAAAGCTGAAGAGACGCTACCCGAGGTTTACAATGCAAATCGTTGGAAACCTGCAGATCTTTTTTGGCAACTTACATATTTTTTACTTATCGTTGATAGTCTTGTTCCCGTTTATCTATGCATTGTGTCATGTCCCAGTCCTGATGTGCTTTGTTGTTATTGGATATCCTATGGTCATAATATAGTCATGTTTTGCAGTATACTTCTTGGCTTTAGGTCATTCATGTCCCACTACAAACAGTTTCGCCCACAAAATAATACTTTTTCAATATAACTGCCTATACAGAATATTTAGATACATGTCTACTCCATCAAAATAATTTAGTGCTCAACATGACACTGACAATGTGTACTACCCCATGATTAGTAACCCAACTTAACCTGTACCTACCTACATTAGTTATGTTTTCCCTCACAATATGTTATATTTATGCATGGTAATAATTTAAGCCTGCCTTATTGTTTGCATTTGCTTTAAAATCTACGACGCTACTTGTCGAGGTTACTTTCCAAGAGAATACACAGATAATTACTTAAACAATATCAAATTCATTAGGCAAGGTAAGTAAATCAGTTACTTAAGATTTTTATAAGGGAGTTGGTCGTATTCTTTCTCTAAGTAAACACATCGTTGGGATTAACTAGGGTTAATGTGCATTTATCTGTAGTGCAATCCCTTGCAAAGCTAGAATGTAAATGGCTAGGCTATCTACAGACTTTCAACTATGTAGCTGGTGCGGTGTGACAACAATGGGCACATACTGTGAAGTCTTCGTTGGAATACATTTAAATTCTATAAAGAAAGATTTGCTATGCATTTCATCTGCTGCAGTAGAAAAGGGTGTACGTGATAACGTCGATTAAAGTTGGCGAATAGATTGCATAATCACCTCAATCAAGTTTATGCATTCTTTCCTTTCACTGTGAACGTGTATTTCCAGCTGTAATAACTCTACATACCAACTCAGATTAAGATTAAACAAACATCCTGTGTTTTAAAACTCGCATATTTCTACGGTACCATTACTTAGCAGAGCCTTATTAGCAAAATAAATAGCATACTCAAGCAATACGAATATGTGTTACTCTTCCAACTATGTATATCAAGCAGTTTGAACGTTTGAAGCCAACTAGTTAGCAACCCAATCGCATTATTGTGATCAACTACACATGCAGATTAACTCCGAACTTCAATGCTTCCTTATCACAGTGTATTCTGCTGCTTATCATGCTTATGCATATGCTTATGATATTGCCGTCTGTTAATTCTGACACTTGACTTCAGGGGCAATTTTAGTATATAAATCAAGAATCTTACTACATCAGCTTCCTCAATTGTGCTTTGAATTACTTAGCGTAATTAATAAAATCCCTCTGCGGCCACAATGTATACTCAATATCTGTATATGGGGAGATTATAGTTAAATTATACATTGCAAATAATATTTGTTAGCATTAACAACCATTTTCATACTCAGAAATAATATCTAACAAATCCCAATAAAATATATTCAATCTTATTTTTATGCCACTGCATTGTCTTAGCTTTTATTTTTATTTAGTAGGATAAGGCTCAATTTAAGATTGGTACAGATATACAATTAGAAGAGTAACACAAAACATGTTAGCTAAAATTTTCCAATTTTCGACCTATGGCCATAAACCACAAAATGGTTCAGTTTATTCCTTATTAGTGGTCAGTATAGTAGATATGTAGTTAAAAATGAGCTGTTTACTGTAGTAATAAAAAAAGTAGTTACTTCTGGCCACCAGAATAGACCGCAGTATTAAAATTTGAAGTTTTCTGAAGTACATATTTTCCTTAAAAGAGTCAATGGGTCGCTTTTAATTGTAAAATTGAAAACCATAGGGAATACTGAACCTAATTCCAACACCCTGCGGTTAATATGAACTTGATATTATTTACCAACGTAGCTGCATTGTTTTTGTTGCACGGGTATAAGAACAAAGTATAACGAAGTAATATGTATGCAGAAATCAACCCATCAAATGTTAACTTCTAAACACACCTCCATTGCCTCTCTTATTCTTGTGTAAACCAAATTTATATTATAGGTACCTAATATTTGTGCTGCTTCATCTTCACAGTTGTAATTTGTGAGTCGTATTGCATCAAAAAGTTATGAGAACCATCTGCTTACTATATATTATTGCAATGGATTGCAATTGCAAGCATTTCAGTAGTGTATTCCAGCCCGTAGGGTTATTTCCTGAAAAAAAGTTGACGTTGAAATGGATATGCAGTGTTGAGTTTTCCAACATAAAAGTCTTTATCACAGATCCGATTTTTGTTTTATTTCCTGCAAATCATAGGAGGGGCTCATATTTTGTGGTATATTTTGTCATTGTCACCCACGGCGTTTTAGCATTGGGCAAAATCTTAAAAGATTCTTCGGCGTAGAATTTAAATGTATTTTATTATTTGCACAATTTGTAGGGCTAGAAATGTTTGTCGATAGTAAATGTGTCAAATGAATTTAAAAGCAGTGTACTTTTCAAAATACATACACCTAAGAAAAATATAATTTGTCTATTTTGTTAACTGGAAACTATATTATTTAATAAAGTTATTAATTTCCTATTATGTGGATTATTTTCGAAATTTATTTATTATTATTCATTTGATTCCTGTACGATGTAAACATTAATCGGAGGTACGAGTATTATAGTGAAGAAGAGCACTGTGCAGTCAATTTGTTTAGCATCAGATTATCATCAAGATCAAATCTGCATTAATTGTAAGCAACTGATTTGATTAACTGTCTTGTAGTGCATAAATGAGTGAGATATATTAGATATAGTATAATTGCATGAAGATGAAAAGCAGTTGAGTTTTAGAGGAGAGAAGCTCTTGGTTCTATTGCCCGACTTATACTCTATCTAATACTTTATACCATAGCTGGTTTCTGCGAATTCAAAAATCTTCATTTATTGTTAACTTGACTTGACTTCCCTGACTGAGTCAGTGAGTTTCGATTTACAAAGTTGGCTTACGGTTACGATTGGGCCAACCATTCTTCAATTCCTTTGACTATACAGCAGATGTGCTCGACATAAAAACGCGCTGAAGACTTGCATAATAATATATACAATAGTATACTATGCACAACTCGGCGACTCCAATAATCTTGACTGAACAAACTTACAGATAGATAACAAACGCATTACATTTCAAAGGAACACATACAGAATTTATTAGATATTCATAATCATAATATGCTACAAGGTGCGGACAACAGGTCTAGTCAGAGTCATTCATATCATTCTCAAATATTTTATAAGCTCATTCCTAGTAATTTCTGTACTTTGCGTTTTGCTGCACATTCATCCTAATCTTTAATCTCATTCTCTGCATGGCATGCTATTCACCAGACAACAGGTAAGCCAAATTAAGGCAATTATATTATATTGCCATAATTACCATACCATCTGCATACTGCAATGCAACACATTTGTCGCAAGAAAATCTCATGTCTATAAAAATTCATGTTCGCCTGGAAAATATTCAATTCCGCTTGCTAATTTGCCTATCGGTCTGTTTCTCAGTTGGAATACTATACAATTAACGGTGGGATATATCAAAGCGCTATATATTTCGTCAAATGAAGCCTACGATCAATGTAAATAAGATTAAAAATTGAAAACATGAATGGAGAGAAACTGTTTGTTTGCAAACTACAAACGACGACTTGGAAATACAAAAGAAAATGGCACGAAATTCGGTAGTAGTAAAGTAAATTATCTGTAGCAGTTAAAGGGAAATTATGCATTAGAATAAGACGTCACAAATTTTCTTCTGTACAGTCTTATCAGCAAGTCATCAACTGTCCAAGTGCGGATTATTCTTTATTTCGCCCGGCACGATTGAACTGGCTTTGGTAACTTTTTCTACAATTGGAGATAGGAAGTACCCGAAGCGCTTTGCTAACATGCAGTGGTTAAAGGCTTATCATGCATATTCTGTAATTATTACCGCTATCCCAATTAATTTTGAATAAAAATAAGTAAAGGTTGGCAATTCACAAACAAAAAAGACAATACCTAAATATATTGAATACCATAAAGTAGTCATAAACTCGTTGGTAGGTAATGAGCATAGAGAAAATAATCCAGTATCTTTGGAATATCTGAATTCCCTATTGATCTGAAATTAAATTGTGCTGAGTTGTTAAAAATTGAGGTTTGATGCGATGCATCGAAGGTTCGATATATTCTCCAGTTAGCTCCGCATAACTGTGTTTTGACAATAAATGCAATTTGGCATTGATCATAGTTTGAATAGTACGGGACATTGAGAAGGATGGAAGAAAGTTTTATGACATAATATATAGATTAATAGATATAAAGATAATGGGATTGGAGTAGGCAGAGGAAATTATGTCTGATTGTTATCATTTGTTATTAGCTGTGGTTTGTATGACAATCACAATAACAGAATAAAATAGCCTTGAACGAAAGATGAATTTAGTTGTCCTGTAGGTATGTAGCAGAATAATAATAATGCAGAGGTGCATAAAGTAGATGGATGGATGTGCTATATTTTGCAGAGATAGTTAGGGAAGTGAGGTACGTACATAGAGTTAAGGCTACTCAGACGAGTGGACAGAATTGAAATCAAACGGCGAAGAGGCGAACGTGAGATGAGGAGGGAGGATGGAGACTGAACTGAGTCGAGACTGAAGAAGACCCAAGTTGTGGATGTTCATTATATCACATCATAAGACGACTTACTACATTACAGTGAAGAGTTGAAAACTTTTTGATACAAAAAGTACATTCCACTCAAGTACGTTCACCTTATTCCTTGAGACGTTGTTGGGTAATCTAGAAATTTTTCATTTGCATTTCCGTACCCGTACTGCAAGTTCAGTTCTGTGTTGGCTGCTCTGCTCAGATCGAGACTTCTTGTTGTTGTCTCATCCAGGAGCCAAGAAACGAAGCAAGTCAAGTCGTCCAAGAAGATCCTCCTGAGTGAGTTAAGTAACTGAGTGAGTGAGTCTCCATCGGCAGACCACATTTGCAATCCTCGATTCGCAGTCTCAGCACTAAGTCAGCCACTCTCCACTTGCTCTTCGCACTTGTTCTCATTAGGCTGACGACCAAGACAGCCACCGAGTCTCAATCTCCTTTTCTCAATCTCCTCAATCACATTCTCCCTACATATACACCGACTTAAGGACTCGCCAACACAACTTTTCTCAAAACAGTTCGCTCCACTCCTGACTTCATCTTCCGCCAAAAACCATAGCCGCCTACACCACAAAAAACCTTTTGTTTACCAGCCATTTTCACCGGTAAATCTAAATTTTATCATTTTTTCTCTTTTTATCGTCCAAATTATTCATCCTACTACACATATGCACGCGAATTCTTCAACTGGCATAATTGAGTTAAACAAGGAAATGAGGTGGTTAGTCTAATCATTAAATTAAAAGCTCTGCTACGAAGAAAGCGGAAACTTTCTCAGGTTTTATGGCTAGGGATTTCCGCACTTTCACTACTCTGCGCACCCGGGTCCTCTCCGTGCTTTCTCCAATCTATTTACCTTCTCTTCCCCCGAACTCTCTTCATCTCTGTCTCAAGATTTCCTCAAATATATCCTCTACCCCTCTTTTTCTCTGTTATCTGTTCCTTTATTTCATGAATTATTTCTCTGTAAAATCCGGATATGAATTTAGTCATTCCCTATATACAATTGTACAACTTCTTTCTCTTTGTCAAAGATTGTAATATAGTAGTAAATATATACTCAATTGAGTCGCATCGTATGTTACGGCACTAACAGTTCTACTACTTATAATCAACTTGGCAAGTCTTAAAAGTTTTATTTGAAATTAATTTTCATGGTTTAATTAGTAGAAATGAAGTAGGAAGCTATAGGTTGGTACTAGCAATAAGGGCGACAATAAGTAAAGTACACATGCATTAAGATCAGGAGCCTAATTTAAGAGCCTAATTTTGGAGCAGGAGATTTAGGAGACAAATGTCTCATATTTGAAAGTTTCTAATTCTGGTTTGATTGATATGTTTTCTCTAGTTTGATGCATAAATTTAAATAGGGTCCAAGATATAATGGTTTCGTAAGATACAAGAGGAGAAAATGATATTAAAACACAATCCCAGATACATTAAGTATTTGAATTTGTAATGTTTAAAATATTTGTCAATTTTTTGCTTAATATTAATTAATTATTAATAGATTACTAACTGTGATTGTATCATTTTCACCAAATGCTCTATTCACTCCATGGATAAAAATGCTTTAATTAATTAGTTTTCTTGATACATATTCTTTTAAAAATATGCTTTTAGTCCGCAAGTGGGTTGTCTTTGAAGCTCCACGGCTATAAAATGTAATACAAAAAACAGGCATTATAAAATATACCGTAGATATAATGAGATAGATAGAGAAAAGTAAATAAGGCTATGCTCATTTATTATTCCTCTGACATCTATATTTAAATTCCTCTGCGATAATTATAATTGCGACACTTGTAAAGGAAGATTCCTCTAGAGCCATAAGAAGAAGGATTACATGGCAAAACCGCAGAGACTGCTTATTGTTAGGTACGCATCCCGTTGGATGCAGGAAGTTCCATTTTACTATTGATGAATTACTCACATGTAGGAGATTTGTTAAGGGTAACTACCATGGCACGATATAATAGGATGATATGGCTAAAGGAAAATGTTATATGCACTTATACATTAAAGATGGACTTATTAGGTGCTGATTTATTATTCATTAGGTGTTTATGTTGGTGTGAACTGTAAGTTTGTTTGGTGAGTGGGAACATGGAGAGGATTAGTCAAAATTTAAATTGTCAATGAGAGTGTTTGTTTACACAAGATTTCATTTTGTGTATTCAAAGTCAAATCTACAAGACACGTACATTCCGACTTACCTACTCAGAAGTCTAAATATAGCACGCTGTAATAATATACTTTGTTACATAAGTATGTACATGTGAAGTTTACAAGATTTGTTTTGTCTCGCTATAAGTTTATTGGATACTCGTGTGTGACTGTGAGGCTGTCTCTGAATCCTCCTTGCCTTGTCGTTGAACTACTTTAGCAAAGAATGATGCAATGAGTGGATTGTATTGTGGGTTAGCTGAGACAGAAAATAAGTTATTATATAAATCAGTTGGACACTGGTTCTTCGAAATATTAATACTTCTTTTAAATGCTGCATAGACTAAGCCGAGTAATTGTTTGTCATTTCTTCGACTCATAGCTCAAAAGGAAAGAAAAGCCTAAGAACTTATCAGTTACCATTAGTTGGCAACTTTAAGTTACGATACTAGAGCACAAAAAGATTTGCGAGAAATAGGTCTTTGTAATAATAGTCTTGAAAATCTTTTATATTGGTATTATATTTCCTTTTTACAATTTAGTAAATTCAACGCATCATGTTTCTTTTGAAGAAATATTTTATTGACAAAAGGCTGAGATTTTATTACCAAATATTTTTTCTTCTTCAGCCATTCTAGTATCATCGTTTAGATTCAGTTTGAATGCCCAATTGTTCCTGTTACATAATAAATTTGAAATTTAATCCGTTGGATACTAACTACTAAATATTTTCTCATGACATAACTGCAAAGAATTGGTACCAAAGTTACATTGTCCATTTGCTAATTATTTTCTAATCCTACCTATACCTACTTATTGTAATTTGAGTTTTATAAACGCGGAAAAGAAAATCTATTTCTATTTGTGAGGGAAGTTAGTGAATAGGTCTATTAAATTGAAGTTCAAGCTCACGTAGTAAATATGCCATAATGAAGAGGGAAAATGTGGCATGGAAATAGATATTCTATTAGCGCATGATGCATTATCGACTGACAATGTGCAAAGTTTCCGGACTATTTCTCTGTTTCACAATAAATGTGGTTTGTATAGAATTGGATGGAAACGGAACAGTGAGCATTCTCATGTCACAAGATGAGAAACAAGACGAGCTTAACAGAGCCACGTACATTTGGTCAGGGAACCATGATATTATACCTAGATAAGTATAAGTAGAGACAAGAGAGCAAACAGTGACCATGCAACCAAAGAGTCTATTATTCCATCACGTCGACGGTACTTTTACACTTTATTGGTGGCTGCAGTGCTATTTCTCGCTCAAGTCACTGTACTTTACGCAACTGTCAAAATAAATGTACACTGTGGCTCTAGTAATTCCGTTTCAAAACAGTTTTTGCACTAGTAATACCTTATTCTAAGTAGTAGACATAAAGTTTTACTGGCTTATTGAATCATGAAGAGTGAAACTAACTGGAATGAGACGACAAAGATGAAGGAAAATAAAAGTATTTGCTGATAGATAAAGTATACAAATTGCATGGATGTAGCTCCACGGTTGCATTGCATGCAAATAATCTTGAAAAGAACATTATGTAATACATGCACAATGTAGACAAGGGTTCTCTATAAGTATATGATGAGCACGCACCTTAGTATTTATGTTAGCACAGTTTAAATATTATATCTCTTGGTTGTTGGGACTTTAATATTAGATAGTGAGATAAGGAACGGAAGGAAATGATATGCAGTGCCAAGTCCTGATCAAACATTGAAAAAGGAGACAGAAAGAGGCAGGTTGTTGTTAAAAGTTTTAGGTTGTTGTTAAAAGTTTTTAGCATAGTTTAGTGCTGCAGTCTAATGTGAGGTAGGAACTAGAGAGCTAATATGCATACATAAACACAATGAAAGAGAATCTTCTTGAGATAATAATGAGGAAGCGCAGGGGAAGCGGTGAAGTCAAGCGAAGACTACCAACTCCTGCATCACTAAAGAACAGAATAGAATAGCAATTCGCCAAAGCTGCACGAACTCAAAGATAGAAAGATTCATATGAAGGCAATTACCTAACAGAACTCGTATTTATACTTATGACATGTAGTATGTAGGTAGGCATTCACTGGTTAGTCGTTTGTACTTGAATTGCACTCCCTGCGTTGTAAATCTACTTAGTATATGAATCTATATACCTACTTAAATTGCTTTCTAGGCTAACAAACGTATTTTTATCAGTCACGTGGACAGACAGGTCCGCTCTCCTATACTTTCTGTAAAAGTGTGCTATCTAGGAACTAAATTGTCCGAACTCAAAATGTGGAAGGCTAATAACTACAGGCAAATAGGAAAAGATTGCATAAGCCAACTCGGCAGATCATGTCATAAATGCACATCTTCTCAGCAGGTAAGAAAAGGGCAAGCCAGGCAGACCAGACTACAGATGACAGATGTATTTCATTTCAATCTTACTTATATGCCACGGAAGAAGCAGTCTCCGCATCTTAACTTGCATTAACAGGATTATCCACCTAGTTCCTCTTCATATCAGGCATTATCATAATTATCGAATATGTTTCTACACTCTCCAACATTGTCTTCACAAAGGTAACATGACATACGAATTTTACGATAGACGTTACTAGACTCTGCCAGGCATCGCATGATTTCCATCGCCATAATATTTCCATTCCCTAGGGGATAACAATATATATGCCACTAGTAATTTATCCTTAATTCAATCCTAAATGCTGCCACATAATTACTGGTGTATTTTGCATATGTCTAAATGCTGCGATTCGAATTTCTATATACCCCATGGGTCATGATTCGGACTCATTACTAGTGCTCATTTCCTCGCACCCTGGTCAGACACTGTAATGTAGGTAGGATCAGTCAGAATGCACGTGCATAGTAATTTCAGTCAGTCCAGTCAATTGAAACTGAAACTACCAACTTGAGTCATCGCTCTGTAATGTATTAACATCAGCCATTTACTAAACGGAGACTTACATAACATATTATGTTGTCTGTGCAATCTCAATCTCGTCTGGCTGGCCTAACCCATCGTCTATACCTGAAAATTGTAAATCGTGAAACTCTAAATGAGATTTTCCTCTTACATAAGTACAGAAGATTATATTTTCAGTTTGAGTATCCATTGTAATTATTTGTATGTGTAATTAGCCAGACTCTTTTGCTCTTCCCTTCAATGCTCACTTCACTTTTACAGAGTTGAGAAAATGCACTTCTTTATTTCTCATTGCAATTGTTTTATGTGTGTCTACAGATATAAATGTATTTCGGAGAAATGATGCAGTGAAGAAACCAGTCCCCAAAAAATTTAAGAGGTTTACAATGTTTTTGCATGTTTGCATTTTTTGAAAGTGGACACTTATCGCTTATCACCAGTCATTCCGGCGATTCGTAAACAACTAAAGCTATAATTTGTTAGTAATAAATTCCCATGTACTACTTGAGCAATTAAAGTTGTTTTGATCATCAGTAATAAATTAATGATCTTCAGATTGCAATTTGTAATCAAATGTGAAAGATATGCCACATTTAATTTTATCTCAGTCAAAATTTCTATCGTGTTACTTAACACCAGTTAAACTTGATCGAATAAAAAGTTTCTCTGACGTGACACAACAATCTGTCAATTAGATGATTGCCTCTTTTGACGTTCATGCTATTAATGTTTTTAATTTGTTCTAGATATCCTAACTCTTGAGCCAACATATAGTTAAATGTTTAGTGAGAGATAAAACTGTAGTAAAGTATTTATTTTATTTAAGTGCTTTTCCAAGTAATTTTCTATAGAAACTTGAAAAACAAACAAATAAAAGTTTCAGTGTTAAGGCCATTGGAGGTAGACAAGGCAAAGAGCAAGAATTCATGTAATGCAGCCTCCACTAATTATTCAAACAAGAAAACATGCAAGTCAAATTGAAAGTAGAAAAATATAAAGGAAGACTAGTACAGGCACAGGTTTTTTAACAGCTCAACTCAACTACCTAACATACATAATACATACCTGCTGTTATGTAAGATATACTACGTGAGCAAAACAACAAACGATGATCCACAGTGGAACATTATAGCATGTTCATATGTAACCCAACTTTGCAAATTAAAATGAAAATTACTCTTACAGTCATAAGATCTCGTGTAATAATGTAAGACGTATTTCATTTACTGTTTAAGAATAATTCATGCCATAAGTAGGTAGCAGTCACCAAAAATTCCTTGCTTCGTTGAATAAGTGAATGTTTCTCTTAAGACTTATATAATCAAGTAAATTCGGGTTGTACATTGTACACGTACATTGCATAATTTCTTTGTATACAATAGGTAGGTAGTCACCTGTGCCTATATTATACTTATTTAAAACCTAGAAAAAATGTTAGCGATAAGATTATGAGTTTATGATCTTTATTCATCCAGATATCTTCGGACATTATATAACTATTTATTCCTCTCTTAAAATATTTCACTATTGTACCACTTAGAATGTATTATTTTGTGTCAAAAATAGGTTGGGACATTATTGTCATGTTTCGAGCTGACATTTTAGATACACAGCAATTTCTAGTCTCTATCCTCTAATTCTAAGATGTCGACGTAAACCTGCTCTGGTTTGAGTTTACTATCAAAGAATTTCTTGTCTAACGTGCTATTACTAATTGAGCAAAGGCGAACTTGAATAGTAAGGCTGTTAACGTCTCAACTAGTAATAATATGTCAATAAGGCAAATAGGATAGCTTTCTCCAAAATATATGTGCAAATATGTGAAATATCCCTTATTGAGTCTTCCTGCTATTATAATAAACCTACTCTGTTGGTTTTCACTAATTATAATCATTGTACGGCTTTAATGAAGGAAGATGTAAAGATGTTGTCTATTGCCGTCAGACAAGTAGAGATTTTTTCGTGGCTGTTAACTGATGTGCTAATCTTGTTAGGCTGTACAGATACTTTCTAAGTAACGTATGATCGATATCGATCCAGTAATTCTTGTAATAGCACTTTAGGAACATTCCTTATAAAATAAACAGAAAGAATGAGATAACAATAAAATGTTTCTACTGTTACCTACATACAGACAGCCTTATAAAGGGATGACCTCAAGAGTCAACCCTTGACGGCCAAGGAAAGCCAAATGCACTTTCAAGTTAGGGGTTTAACGGCAACAGCGACGGAGACTGTGAGATGAATAGCAAATCCAGAAATGCACACTACATAGGCACCTACTCATCTTTGAATCATTGCTACTTTTTTGTTTGAGTATCTGACTACCTATCTTACTTACTTAGATAATAGACGGCATAAGCTTTGCAAATTCCCGAGCGGATAGAAAGAGGGCCAGAAGAAACTGCCTTTAGGTAATCTATCTGTTCCAAAGGATGTTCACTATTTGTATATCCACAATATGTAATCTGCAGTGTAAATGTATCATTCCACATAGTGTTGTTGAGAATCAAACCACTTGGTACGACTGCTGCAAACTCAGGATTTTTGCGTCGTTTGAATTGCAATAGATTGGTTGTTAAATTGCAATGCACTTAAATACATACATACCAGAACCAGGATACAATACGAACTGTAAATTGTGCACTGCATGTGCGCGCAGTTGTTGTAGCTACATTCACATTGTATTTGATGATTCGGGAATATACTCCTGTAATGACTTGAGTTCTCTGGATGAACAGAGCTGGCAGTATCAGGTTAGCAATTGCATAATATTACACTACACTGATACACTTGAAACGCAAGTTGTAAAAAATGCACTGGAATAATTACAGGGTATTTGCCGTCATTAAATGCATTATATCCTATTGTGTATCTACATATTATTATGTAATGTCCATTTCCACAGATGAGAAGCCATTGCAAGAATTCCTTAACATCACTCACTCAAGTTGTAAGTAAATCATCTTGTAGTATTTATTCAATGCAACTTTTTTGTGCACACCATTGCGAACTTAACTTTTGCTATTGCAACTACGTCGTTACTGTAATTTTATAGCATTTATTTAACGGATGAAATCGCCATCTGTAGTTACATATTTATTATAGTGATGAGAGATGATGTAGTTCGTTGCGGAAATTTTTATGATAGTAAAATTTTGTGGCGCTTCTTCCTAACGACTGTGACTGGACACAATAAATTACTTGTAGGTATAAACTGAATCCAAACATTGTCCTGTCATAAAAAGCACATTCCTAGATAAATACATGATACCTGAGCAAATCTGTGGTTGAAGGACTAGGTACCCAATGCAAAGGGTTGAACTAGCATCTACCTATTGTCATGTCATGCGATCTGTCTGATGTAATGCATTACAAATACAAATAATACTACAAGGGGTCAAGATTCGCAAATTAGGCTTCAGAGTGAGATTGTTTCTACGATTTAATCTCTTCGTGATCTGCACAGTACATCACACACACAGCTAACACATTACATACACTTACACTAGTACATGTAGGTACATACGTTCTGCACAAATCTTTATCAGGAAAGACTCTTCCTATTAATTAGGCTGGTTACTACTAGAACTACTTAATAGCATCACAGAAACAACCTTGTAGAGTACTTATTATATGTTTTCTCCGATGGGATGTGCAAATAGACAGATAAGAGTGCATGGACTCCTACCTAATGCTAATAATTTCATCTTCTGAATTAAGTAGCCTCTCGACTACAAACAAACAAGTCCCTACTCTCCTGACTGTTATCTTTACATTAATTCGGCTTCATTATGCAGGAATAGTGTAAGATTTTAAGTATCTGGCTGTTATCTGTACCAAAATGCTATAATTTATACTACGCAGAAACATTTTATAGCTACAGGATCCTTAATGTCGGGAGTTGAGTTGTGCTTACCACTAAAAGGAGCTTGATCCGATCTAGTTCATTACTTTTGTATTGTTTGTATCTGTGGCATTATATTTAGCAGTTATCCTTACAATTTGTGAGTCTCCTTACAGCAGACCAATCCACAATTTCAGAGCTATCTCTATTTAAGACGCATAAGTAAAAAGTAAGTTCCTACCCTATGCTAGTACTATTATAGTGAGATAGAAAAAGCCTGAAGCTCACTGACTTATTTAAGCATCTGAGGGTGCATAGAGATTCATATCTATAGAGGGGCATGTAGTAAATAGGAATAGAGATTGTTTTTTGATGTGTAAGATACGGAGTGGAGAATAGGAAACAATTTCTCTACTGCGCTGTGTGCAAATGCGATTTGTTACCTATATCTCTGCTTTAGGTATTATTTGGTAAGGATACAGAAGTGAACGCGAATGTTTCAAGTTGAAGTTCATTAACATGCGAGAGACGAAGATATTTTATACATACATCTATCAATGAAAAAATAAATGCTCAGTCGATAAAGGTGGGAATGGAAACTGATTGTGCGAGAATGTGATGGTCAATAGTGTGTGCATAATAATTAAACCGGCCACTCACTCACTTCGCTCACGACCAATTGAAATTCACTAAGCGTCCTTTCACATTGCACAATAAAAATAAACAGTAAAGAAGTTCGAGTGATTTACATAGTGCCAAAGAAGTAGGCAGGTGACTAAATCTAACTGTCTATGGAAATTAAATATAGTAAATTATTATTCAATGAGATCAATCGATGAAAGATAACTGATAGAATCTATTCGACTCAGTGACAGTTATATGACGATGATTACTGGCTTACGACGGAATAGGCGACAGCTTATCTCTTAACAAAAACTATTACGAGTTGATCTACACAGAATAATGCTGCAGGGGGTGGTCGGGTTGGGGAATCCTAACTGCCTAAGTATTTCTATCACAAACTGTCCTATCATGTTGTTTGGAGCAAGCGGCACATTTCTGCGAAATAACAGTTTTGTGCAACCGTGGCCAATGGGGGACTCGGGGGCACGTGCCCCATCCCTACCCCAAATTCGGAGAAAATAAGAAAAATTATTTAGTCCAAAATGACAAAAAACTACGATTTGTATTGTATTGTAATATTTGTATTGAGCCCACGTAATACATATTATCAAGTTGATATTTTCGAGGATCTTTCAATTTTTGTGAAATGTGCATTTGAGGTTTGAGGTTATCATATTCATACTGTGTTTTATGTATACACTAAAATATATTTTCCGAAAAGGCTAATAGTTTTGTAAAAAAGAAATCTGCAACTACACTTTGAACAATATATCCCGATGCAGTTAGGTATCTTTCGTGCACACCTTAATAGATAGCTTAGTTGTTAGAGTATTGTGTGAACTTGTCTCTGCTTTGTTTGGGTTAGGTTTACTTGTACCAGTTTTTTGTCTTGTTTTGTTTTTATTAACTGATATGCAAACATCTCTTGCAAAAAAGTTGCAGCTTAGATGATCCGTTTGCTTTTGTGTTGCACTATTGGTAATATGAAAATAATAGTTGAATAGCATGCTAGTTAGGATTACATCTGTACATGCAGCATCGAGGATGTACCGTTTCTTTATGTGCAAATAACTAGGAAAAGTGCTCTCGGCATAAAATTTTTATTAAGTTATAATGTGTATTCCTCACTATTTGAAACATAGGCAATCATTATTTCGTCACCAATATATTGAGCCACTGATATTACGTAGGTATAACAAATAATATTACGTAATTATGGCGGCACATCAAGTACTTGACGAAGTATCTGTTATCGATATAAATATTTGTGGCAATCAGAGAGTATACATTTACAAAAAGTCTTATATAGTCTTGAAGTAAGTAACGAAGTGAAATTTCAGGGACGCTGACCTTTCTCAAGCTACTTTTGTAGTTAGTACAGTAGTTATGGTATTCTGCACAGACATTTTAGTAAATACAATACGGTATAATTATACTTATTAGCTTAAGAAAATTACTAATAGCTGAAATTAACTCCCCTGTAGACTTTAATGTACAATAATTATGCCATGTAATTAAGCTTAAAACTTTATCAATACATATACGCATAGTTTTCGGGAGCATTGAATGATTTATGTATTTATGGTTCTAACCGTTTACACAAGTTATTTCATGAAACTAGTTATATTATAAATCTTCATTCATGTTTTCTTGCTTTTGCAAGTAGCAAAATGGTGACTCAGAGTCTTCAGCTCAAAAGAAGAGCCTTTAACAGGTAGCTGATACGCTAACCTAAAGATATTACCAGAAATAAATTAGTCATAAATCAAATAATCTGATTACACGCTTCCACTACTATGTAGTGTCCACAAATATAATTCATGACAAAACGTGATCATTACAAACTTGAAGAAACATTTGTGTGCTTTATTTACTGGAGTTAAAAAATACTTGTTTAGGTGTAAACAGAAGCAAAATAAACAAAAAATGACTAGATTAACTGCACGTCCTACATCGGAGTTTTCCATGTTCACCCTTGAATTGCTGAGACTCAAAATGCCATGATACCCATGCAAATGTGTTCAGTGTATGCATTTGCAGGTACCTTAACAGCATAGCATGCATTCCTTCAATCAGTTTGTCAGTATGTGATTACTATAATGTGATGTGTAAATGATGAATGATTTCTGTGGGCATTTAATAATAAAAGCCATTGGCATCATATTGTTCTATGATCATAGCTCGATAAATTATTTAATATAAACTAACAGATTTATACTGTTGCAGCACTTTCAGCGTTTCTAACATGCCATCACTCAATAGGTCGAGAAAATTACAGTTGTCAAAATATTACGATAAGATTACATGTGTAGTAAAGATTAGCATTTAAACAAGATTTGGTTAGATTATGAATAGTAATGCATGTTTTACAATAATAATCATGTATTCTGCAGCTTATCCATGTGTTTGCTCTACATTAAGAAAAGTTATTAGCAACCAGTTATGGATGCTGAATGCTTGTGCTTAATAAAAGGCATCTCTTATGAATGTGTATGAATTGCAGTGATTACTACAATTGAAAACAAAGAGTAATGAGTATTTGCATTTAAATGGCATACAGTTAGTAAAATTGTTGTCTTTTTTGTTTGTTTGCATGTGAAGTTAGCATTTTTCGAGAGAGGGAGATTGATTTGCTGACGAGACACCCAGTGATTAATTGATCGATTGATGACCAGTAAACAGTTGAAAATGACGGCTGACCAATGGCTGTCAGTCCCGTTTGTACTTCTGCTATTCCTCCTTCCCCTCGTTTCTCATGCAAGTAAGTACCTACACATTTATTCTCATTTATGCACATCTATAATAATAACATTGCACTCCGCAGCATTATACAAAATGAAAAACCTAATGAATGTTCGTATAAAGCAGTGTAAGGTTACACTACTACAACAAGTGAACAGATTTGTAGTATGCAAATTTATTATGCTAAATACCTTTAATACGCATTGTGGATAAGATTAAATTACCTATCTCTCCATCTCCAACTTTTTTCGGATAGAAGTACTGTTATGAGCACCCAGACTTGTGTCTACGAATATTAAATATTTAAACAAAGTTTTAAATGTGCTCTCATACAATACAGTGCACTAATGAGCATGGAATTCCTTTCCTTTGAACCTATCAAATCTCCTTTATGGGCAAATACCTATTCAATTTAAACAATGACTCGGAAAATATATCAATACCTACTCCTAGCAGGATATGAAGTAATAAAACCGTAAACTAACCCCCGAAAATTAAACGAGTTGTTTGCAGGACAGCTTAAAATGTATTTGCGAACGTGAGTTCTTAATGGAGCAAGCTGTATGTACTTTTAGTTAGGTACCAGCTCTTAATTGAAAGGATTCGAACTCGGTTTTAGGATTTTGGTGTTTAATTTCTGGTGCAGACAGAACTGACCCGACTGGACTGGTCTAACTCCTTTATTAGTGGAACTGTCTGTAATCGATATGTAGATGAGTACAAGTGTCTATATGGGTATACTTACTGTATCTGTATTTGTAAACTCATTTTAGAGTTTTATGTACTTTTACCAACTCACTTAATTTGATATCTGATCTGCCTTTGTACTTTTCACAGTTTGTACCTTGTCTGTATATCAGAAAGAAACAGAAATTTATTGCATACTTTTGCTTTAAGCCAATAAAAGTCAAATTCAACTTTAGCCAGTAACGAGGTTTTGTCACGATATATAACGATACTATAATATAGTACAGGTCTCTATACCACAAAAAGTAAAACTAATAAGAGTTGGCCTTAGCGTGTGTAGAATGTAGCAGATAGAAAACACACTCAACTACTACTTACGTGCACTACATTTGCATTTTTTCTTGTAAATCAACAATCTTAACTAAGTGTAGTACATTATTCAGTTATACTACATTACATAATGTTAGGTAACGTTATGTAGTTTAGCTAAAGGTGATGTGATATATAATGAGGAACGTTATGAAGTGGACTCATCTGCGTAGAATAATGTCTGTAGTGCGAAATGGCCGAGAAGAGTTGATCTTGTCCCACTGTGACTGTTGCTCTGTGAACAGATATGACGTTTTGTTGGAGCATTGTAGATATGCGTATGCACTGGCATTTGTGAGTAAAGAGAATCAACTGGATTTGATTGAAATTCAAGGTGGATTTTCGAGACGAGACTACAAGACAGACTGTTCAGCGGAAGACGACGTAGAATCCTGCGGCGTAGGGTTATCTTTTAGCTATTGTCCTCTTCTCTTACATAATTTACCCTGATAGCCCAACTTGCTAGACTAGACAATGCAATGACCACGATAATAACAATGACATTGTCTTTTCAGGTTTCCTATACATCTGCCCAAGATCCTACTTATAATACCCCAACAGTATTTTATCCCCATCATTTTACATGGCCTACAGTAGTTCATAGTTATTATAAGAATATTATTTAAACCATGCTACAAGACTTTAGCTAACTCACAAATAGTCGTTACCAATCCAATATTATAAATATATTTCTAACTGCACTACTTTTTACACGTTTCCTGTCAACAATTTATTAATTTTTTCGTCATTTGGGAATAAATTTACATATAAAATCACTTGACTTTTTCAATAAGTAGGGACACTGACAATTAGGCAACAAACAAATAGCGAATAATTATGACACGGTTTGTTTTAAAGAACTTTCAAGGAATTTTCCTAAAATTAATGTTCTATTAAAGTCGAAATGAATATAAACTATTCATTTGATTGAACTTAAAATTGAAAGTATGTGATTTGCTTTAGTGTTTGTTTTTGTGTGTTTTCGGTGATTAAATAGGGTTGTTTACATCTCACATAAAAGTAATTGGATGGCGAAAGATGTCTGGGAATAACCCATTTCACTAGAAATAGCAACACTAGCACACGAATTTAAAACAGCAATGCAAATTATGATTTGGGGATTATAGTTCCCCATAAGAAAGGGATTGCACTTCACTGCAATGTTTGCAAATGAATTAAAGTTGACTTGGCGTGAGTGAAACTCAAGCTACACTGCGTTGTACACCGTGCATATTAAATGACGGAGCGATGAGATGAGACGCAGACATGAATGTCACATTAACATCTTGGATTTCAACATCTCGTATTGTATTTTACTGTTAGTAGCATGTTCTACATTTTAAGGAATTGATAATTTTATTTTCATTGCTAAAGTTATTGTAGGAGTGTCGCATTTGATTTTCCATAGGGCAGTTTGTTCGGGGGTGGGTTCCCCATCGTTAACTTTGTTCTTGTCGTCGGCGACTTGCACGGATGAATAAGCATAATATTTATATTCATAAGAGCGACAAGTCGTGATCGTTGACAAGACACGACAAGAGTCAACATCTCACTTCCACGCAGTTCAGCAGCAATAATTTGAGAACTTCCTTGCTCTATTCTCTATTTTACGTTGGCACGTCTTCATTCTGACGGATTGCCATTTCGTGTTACTCGGGATCTGGATCATCTTTCCTTCCCTCCGTTCCTTGCTCTCCAGCGTTTTACCAGAAAAGAGCGCTTATAAAAAGATTGTCCTCTTATTGCATTCATAAATCGCGACACTGCCCCACTGTTTCTGTATAGACTCTGGAATCTAAAAAATATTCCATGTTCTGAATCTAATATACTTATAGAGGACTAAGGCTGCTAAGTCCAGAGATCAGTAGCCATGCAGTCAAACAAAATGTGAGAAATGAGGAGTTCTGCTTCCGTTCCAGGTGTCATTTCACTCCCGTTCTTCACAATCATTTTTCTATGTTCTCTGTACACATAATAATCAGTCAGGGTAGCAAAATATTCAAGGTTCACTTTCTTAGTGCCTAAATGGTGAAAATGAATTTATTGCAATAATGTATTTAAAGTAAATTATAAGTTTATAATATTTAAAGTAGGGAAACTAAGTAATAAAGAAATAATAATCAATTTATTAACCAATAACAATTCCTATGTGAGGGGAGTTAGCAATTTACCCTAAAAAAGGCTATCACCCTGTACTATCACTCTGTAGTGATGCAGTAATATAATACGCATAATATAACAATGAAGTCATGAAATTAATGCGTCTTAAAATTTGCTACTGATTATATAATTCTCCTCGTCTGTAAAAATTGTAGGTTGCAGTGTAAATGATCAAATAGTAAGATCTTCGCTGTAGCTAAATAGTAATGTGTGTTTATAACGGTTAGCGTACAGAGCCTTGAGCACAGGAAATGTTGTTGATAGGTATCTGTTAGGAGAAAATAGTAATTAGAGTGCATTTATATGCACTGTATCGTACATAAGTTCACGAAATGTAGCATTTTTCGTGCCATCGAAAGCCAAGGGCAAATTCCACATCAACGATTTTCATTTTTACTGTTTTATTGTACCTGTCCATTAGTAGCCCTGAAATGCAGAAGATGGATAACAAAAAGCTGTTGACCTGTGAACTTGATGTTTTACTGCTTGACGCAAATTCTCATTCAGTTGATTTATTTTCATGTGTACACTATTTGTCATCGTTTGTCAACTATGTTGCTTGTTTGTGTCGACGTTCTTGTACGTTTTTCCTCAGGTCTTTGTAATGATGCACTCCACTGTAGAATTAAACAGAGAGATATGCACTTTGCTGCATCTCTCAACGAACTTTAATAGTTATCAATTTTGAATAAAAGAAACCATTTACATTAAAACATACACAAGACAAGGACAACAGACATGCCGAGAAATGCAAACATATTCGCATTTGCAATTTAGTCGCAGGCAGGTAGTAAATGATATGTTTGGACACTTGCAATTTGCGATTGCCGTTCATACATTTATAAATCTGTTCAACGGTAAGAATGATGTACACGGACAAGGCAACAATGGCACTTGGGGTTTTGTATCATTACATATCAGTTGCGTATAGCAAGTTATCACTATACCTCACAAACAACCTTTACTTGGACACATTTTTACGTTTCGTATGTTTTTATGCTTACTTTCCAATTCAACTTGACCAACTACATTTCCCTGGGTACTAAAAAGACTCAAATCTCGTTTTATTTCCATATGACTTCAGCAGAAAATGTCGACAAGTGAGTGCTTAGAATGCTTTGACCAATCTGCTCGGATATATATTTTATAAGTGCATCTTCCGCATTTTGATAAACGCAATTAATATTTTGTTGATTGCCACATTCGTAGTTTCTACAGGACTCATAAATTCCAATGCAACACGTTCCTACAGGTTTTTCTTACATCAAAACATTCACGATTCAAATGTCAACTAGAATACTAAATCGCAGATGTGCTGAATCGCATTATTTTTTAGTTTAAATGCCATGATAATTACATAACGGTAAAAATTGCATCACTACTAAATTATCTATTATTTTCTTTTATTTCAGCTCCCATAAACAGACAAGTGGGGATAAGTGAGAATGTGTTCATTACTGTCCAAAATGATACATACGGAAATGAACAACGAGGTAAGACTGCAATAAAAATTGTCTCAAAGTCAGCAAACAAAATACGATCAGTTTTAGTACCGCAGGCCCTAAAAATGTATTTAATTTTACCACTTCTGTTAAGCGTAATACTTTATTATTATATTGCCTAAAATATATTACAATTAAAATATAATAAATTGGTTCTTATGATTATTATATTATTACCTTATCTAAGAACTTATTCAATCTCGAACTAGACTAATGATTTAAGGGTAAATGTGGAGTCATTATGACGATGAAATTCCTATTCAAATAAAGAGAATACATAATACGAGTCGATTATTGATTCAACGTATCCAATGTAATTAAGAAATTAGAATATTTTAGAGAGCAAGAAAATTATATCCTTTTCACTTTTACATTCCATTTACTGTGAATGGTAATCAGTGAAGCGTATTCTAGTAATTGGTCTTACAATATAATATGGCATAAAATATAAGGGAAATGGGAACTTAGAATTTGATACAGATCTGTCTTTATGTCTTAAATATGTAGTAGCTAGAAGTAAAGGGTATGAAGCTTATTCAAAGTTGAATAGCACTTTTTAATTGCCTTCAATTCTTTTACTAAGATTTGAATACAGAAAATCCTTATTTGTTTTTAGGAAACCCATTATTGTCGACTGAATGCAGTAAAATTGTTAGTGTTAGTTTTAGCTTTAGTGCGATAAATATATCCTAATGGGTGACCTCAATGAAGTTGCAAATGAGATTTAAGGTGCAATATATCCAGATTAATCAATTAATATTAGATTTTATGCAAAATTATCGTTTCAAAACATTTTATAGTATCCATGCCGCAATCCCGCAAAAAGTTTATTAATTCAACTCAGATGAAGATGAATGAAATGGTCGACTACTTAATTTATTGATGTTTATTAAGTAAGGTTTTGCAGAATTTATTAAAAAATAAAGCTAGGTAATTTATTTTCCAATTTAGAGTAGTATATCGCTTATAATAACAGGTGAAATTATTGTAGTAGCAAGAACATATTTACTATTTACGCAATGAATTGTGGGCATTTTCACACTAAACATTCCGAAAACCGTATATGACTATATTATCCTCTATTTCTCTGCTGCCTGCGAAAATAGACAATTTGCATTCATTGAATGAAACTTAGTAAATAGTCTCGACAGGATTGAGTTTAGTTTTCTTTTGGGTCAATAAAACCCGAAATACAAGTGAATGTAGATTGGAGAGAGAATTTAATGGAGGTAGTGACTCGGAAAGTGTGAAGGTGGTTGTGGGAGTATACAGAAACATACTTAAAGATACCAAGTAATTATTGCCTACCAGTGTATCGTAGTTTGCTAAGAGTATAAAATATAAATTAAGAGATTAGCTGCAGAAATAAATATAGGAAACTGAGAGGGAGGAAGGAAATTGGGATGGGCAGAGAGTTTAGCGAGGATGGGGTATGAAAAGCAATTAGTTAGATTGTGCTGCGTTTACGCAATTAAAAGCTGACCTAATTATTTGCAGTGTGTTCGATTGACGCTGTGACCTACGTGGACGGAGACTCAATTCCAACGTCATCGCCTTGCGAGCACTGCATTTGTCGTCCACCTGGATTTGCCTGCACTATAATTAGCTGTGAATATCGCCCTGGATGCAAGGCTCTGAAGAGATCAAACCAATGCTGTCCCGAATACAAATGCGGTAAGACCACTCATTTTCCCATAATAAATAAATCAACTTACTCTCTACGCAGACAAACCATAGAAGCCTCGGTGCTCAATCCTATTTTCTCCAGCACTTCTCTCCCTATGGATTTTCTTTCGGCTTCCAATCTTTCGCCAAATCTCTTCCGGCCAACACTAGTTATTAGTAGTGCGACCACCTCCGGGGTCCTGCTACTCACTATATAGGGACTAAAACCCAATCTGTATAACTCAAAGCCCTTTTTAATAATCTGCAGATAAAATGACTTTTCTAGTAATTCCTTCTCAGCCAAAATAGACTCCTAGTATCTGTATGTAATTAATAAAAGTGATTTGTCGCATTTTAAACTAAATTGCTAAGGTTTTTTTCAAAATAATATCTTTTAGAAACCAAAATTAAAATACCTCCAAAATTAACCAAGCCGAAATAAAAATTCTAAAATAACTCGTGTATGATCCCTCAAATGCTAAAACCTAAATGCCGAAGTGGTTTGCATACAAATCAAACAGTGGATGGATAATGCTTTTTCAAGAAACAGAAAAAGTTTTAGTGTGAGATGGCAGCCATGCATGAATAGAAATATTTAGAATGGAGAGAACAAAGTAGAGCTAAGAGGCAAACGAATCAACCCTAGGAAGGAAGACAATTTTAACGTCATACTCCACACATTGTCGTCTCAAAAATGTGTTTTCAGAGATATACAAATACAACAAAAAACTCTTTACAACGTCTTTTTAATTGACAAGTCAATTGTAATAATTACATCAAAATACTAAATAGTGTGATAGGCAAATGATAAATTAAAATGGTCTTATGATCCATATGACTAGTAAATGGCAATAAGAATGACCAGGATTGGCTATGAATTTATTTTAATTGGGAATTGTTCATATTATTATGTGATGCAAAGCAACAAGAAGTATTTATTGGTTTATGAGCTCCCTAGTACCCCATTTTCCTCCGACATTTATACCCACTTGGGTATGGGTATTTGGGTTACTACACACAACCTGAGACGATTTGTTGGACGTGCAAATAGGAAAGTGCATGAGCCAAACCAATCAAAATTATTTAACTTTTTTGATGTAATTTCAATATAGATCTAGGTATGTTGTATTATAGAAAATGTTATACTGATGAGCTAATCTATTCTGGTGTACTTAATCGCTATGTATGTAGACGCTAGTCTAAAATGTAGTAAATATATCTTTATTAGAATTTCTATCAAGTTTATTATTGATTTGTTATTTTGTTATGCATCAGCAAAGTAAAGTTTGTCCACTCAAAATATAACTAACTCTGAATCTCACAGTCTGTACAAAGTCAGGGAAGTTAAGGGCCTAGGGAAATTAGGAAGATTAACGATAGTAATATTATTATATATTATATTAGTTTTAGCAGTTGATTGCAGGATGTTAAAGCACAAAAGTGATACACAAGTACAAAAGCACAAGTAAAACCAAAATTATATGCTAACCTATAGCATAGTATCACCTTAAATGTAATTTTGATGGTCAACTGGAGCTACCTCTCCGATGTCCACCTAAACATTGAAAAAATAATTAGTTACTTACATTAATTACATAGCATGCGTCATAAAATCCTATGGTGTGGAGCAATCTTGATGCTGTTCTGTATTATTTACACAGAAGCAACGATTTTTGTTGGAAAAGAAGCCTTC
The DNA here is from genome assembly GCA_019776445.1 of Tomocerus maximus. Taxonomy (NCBI): domain Eukaryota; kingdom Metazoa; phylum Arthropoda; class Collembola; order Entomobryomorpha; family Tomoceridae; genus Tomocerus; species Tomocerus maximus. The sequence goes on from JABASH010000424.1 coordinate 29,181, forward strand.
TTTAGACTTAATTGCTTGTCAGCCTTTTATATCCGAATCCACTATTTCTCAATATGAAAATAAAATGCTCATGAGAGTTAAATTCATATCTTGTAGAGATATATGTAATTAGGTATTTGCTAATCATAGTTAGCTGGGTATATTTTTAGAATTAATAACATTACATACCCTATGCTTCTTAATATAAAATTAATTGCAGATATTTATAAATAGAAAGCTTGTCGAATGTTTATTATTTGAGTATTTTTTATGCGCACATGAGTAAATATTCGTGTTAATAGTTGAGGACCTATAGAAACTGACAAGATTCAATACATTACAAACCTCTACTTTAGGTCACAGGATAAAAATGCGGCATAAAGAATATCCTGAGATGTGTCCTCTTTTTCTAAAAAGTCTGATAGGTTCATTGCTAAAAATTTCCTGTTAAAACATTGATCTTTTATATATTTCAGAGTGTGAGAAGGATGGGAAAATTTATCAGAACGGTGAGAAAATTCTCGACAACAACAACCCTTGTGAAGTATGCTACTGTCAAGGCGGAGATGTCATCTGTGCTGTAATTGACTGCTTCTGGCGAAGTGACTGTCAGCCCCGTTATATTGAAAATAGATGTTGTCCTTTGTACGATCATTGTCCACCACCAGCAGGTACATTACTACGAAACCAGCTTTATAATAGCCTATTCTGTTTTATTCATCTTATTCAAGAATTTTATGGAAATCCCACAATGATAACAATAGAAATGTACTGTAATGACATTTAGCAGAAGTAGATTTAGTATAGAAGGAGTGCCAAATCTGATATTATATTATTTCATTATTAACTGAATGCATGGAATTTAATTGCGATCAACGGAAATGCTTTGTATTCCAGATGTAGGACCGACTCGACCAACGCGGCCAACAATGCCAACTACTACTCCAGTAGAAGGAACGTCTTTCTCTTGGTTCAACCAAACTTCCACAGTTTCAACAAAAACGACTTCTCCAGTCACCACAACAACAACTGCAGCCACAACAGCAGCCACAACAATTGCACCAAAAACTACAGCAGCAACAACAGCAGCCACAGCAATTGCGCCAAAAACTACAGCAACAACTGCAGCAACAACAACAGCAGCAGCCACAACAACAACAGCAGCAACAACAACTGCAGCCACAACAACAGCAGCAACAACAACTGCAGCCACAACAACAACAGCAGCAACTGCAGCCACAACAACAACTGCAGCTACAACAACTACAGCAGCAACTGCAGCCCCAACAACAACAGCAACAACTGCAGCCACAACAACAGTAAAAGCGCCAGAACCCTCCCCAATTGCCTCGTCGGTTGCTCCTGTCATATCAGAAGAGCCCTCCAGACTATCAGAACCTGCTCCAGTCTTAGCAATTGCGGATGAAACAGTTCCTAGTCAAGTGACATCAATTTCTGACAATAATATCGATCAAGCACCTCCCTCTCCGGAAAGAAATGAGACAGAGCCTTCATCTCCCGCCGGAGTAGATGCGACTTCGAGTATTCAAGCTTCTGAACCTGTGACAGTTATCGAATCCACAACTCTAATCAATGTGAACCCAATTCTACTAACAATTGATCCCACGTCTGTAAGCCAAGTGTCCATCGTTTCTCCGACAGAAACTGCTGCGGTCTCGAGCACCACAACAACAGCAAGTGCAACTCAAGGATTAGAGGAATCCACTGCAGAACCGGCGGCGGAGCCTGAGCCCGAAAATATAGTCTCTGATAATATTACACCGACTGAAGCATTGAGCAATGTGGTCACAGTTTTACTTACAGAAACAATTTCTGCCTCCACAGTTATTCCTGACATTGAACCAACTTCTGTCAATGACAATGAAATCATCGGAATTGCTACTTCCTCTCAACTGGGGATCAGTGTGGAACCCAGCGCCGCTGTGCCCACTGAAACCATTCAGTCGGATTCTGTAACGGAAGAATATCAGCAACAAGACTCAGTTGTGCAAACTACAATTCCTCCTAAAGAAGAAGAAGCCGAAGCTCTGCATGTCGAACCCGAAATAACAACCGCATCTCCCTCTGTCTCAGTTGATGGAATTGTCCAGGACGAAGAAGCTAGACCTGTTGACTCAGTCTCCGAGCAATCAATTCCAGCAACCACAGAGGATGTTAGTGCTTCTCAAGATGAAATCAAACTAGAAATCCCGTCTTCCGTCATTGTACCTCCTTCAAGACCAGAGGATGTGATCAACGAACATGAAATCCAAGTCAATGATTCTCCAGCTAATGATAAAATTGAAATCCATGCTTTTGAACAGCCCGAGGTGCCTAGTCAAAACCTTCAACCACCAAAATTAGATCCAGAAACTATTTCCCATGATGACAGTCCAGTGCCAACCACAGAACTTCCTGCCGAAAAAGTCCAGGATGATGAACAGAATGACGAAGTTGCTATTCCAACCACTGAAACCCCTGTAAATGACGAACCTGCTGTCACAGCTGCACAAGATCAATCTGTTTTGGACACTGATATCCAGGTTCAAGATTCCCCGGTGGTACAGGAGGATACTGTGAGGGCTACTGACGCACCAAGTTCTCATGATGATATTGCTGTATCTTCTTTGACCGAAGAAAAGGAAACTGCAGATTTGGGGGTCACAACAGAACAACCTAATTTTAACATTGAGTCTGAAGAGAAAGAAATATTGGCTGACGAGTCTCCTGCAACTGCAGCTAGTGTGTCTAGTTTGGCTGGTGTTACGAATTCTCCGATTATTTTTGTTGTCGCCCCAGGACAAGACGAATTTTACGTTTCCGTACCACATAATTCTGAACCTTTAAAACTTGAAGATGCTGTGGTGCCTGAAACAGAACAAACAACACAATCCCCCGAACTTGTGCCGCAATCCGACTCTGCTGCAAATCTTGTGGATGATGATACTTTTGAAATTGTTCCAGAGAACGACAGACTCCAGCCATCAGTGCCAGTGATACAAAGTCAGATTAAAGAAGATCAAAAGAGTCAAGTTGTCGAAGAAATTAAAGAAAATGTTCCTGTTCAAGTCGTTCAAGATGAACCTGTAGTGACAACAATTAGGACTGAAGTGAAAGGAGAGAAAGAAGAAGAGACTGGCGGGAAAGATGGGGATGAAGACACAATCGAAGTGGCCAGTCTTGATAATAACAACGGACCTGCTTTAGCCGACGATATTTCCGCTGCTACTACTCTTCCAAATGAGATTATGAAAACACAAAATCAGGAACAATTTGTGGAAATGGAGAAAAAACCAACCGAAGAACTTCAAGATGAACATTTAAGTGACGGAGTTGTCGAGGTTCTGTCAGGCGTGACAGAATCCAGCACGGATGCTAATATCATTCAGGAAGAACATACAAGACACGCGGATGAAACTCAATCTCTAGCGGATCAAGCCGTAGAAATAAATGGAGACGATAAACCAAGCGATAATGAAATTGTTAGGAATACAGAAAATCCTACAGCATCTCACATTTCTGAAAATAATCATCAACAGCTCTCAGACGATGTGGTGACCACTATTTCTCCCCAAGAATCCTTGGAAGACGAACAACAATTTCAGAATGACGAGCCACACTCATTTGACGAACCTCAGACAACTGCTGCTACTGACATCAAATCTAGCGATGAAAAAGTTGTAGAGAATATTCAGAACCCAAATAAACTTGTCGATAAAATTATGGACAATGAAGATATTTTAGCTGATGGAAACGTCGTGCCCACTACTGTGGCTCCACAAGACAATGTGCCTTCTAAAATTGTGCAAGATGACGAAAGCCACGTTCATTTCGACGAAGTTGTTACTACGGTCGTACCCGATGCTATTCCTCCAGTCGTTGAACAATTGAACAACATTGTTTCAGACCAAGCTGTAGAAATTCATAGTCCTGTTGCTGAGGAAGAATTACTTTCCGACCAGGCAGTTGAGATTAACAGTCCTCTAGTTGCAGATAAGCTAAAAGAAACAGTTTCCGACCAAGCCATTGAAATCCACCATCCTCTTATTGGAGAAGAACAAAAAGAAATCCTTTCGGATCAAGCGGTAGAAATTCATAATATTCACACTGAGGAACATGTTTTTGATGAAAGCATCACCACCGTGCAGCCAGAGCTGAAGCAGATCAGAGATGAGCCCGTGATGAACAAGGTACAGAAAGTTGCAGCGGTGCTAGCCACTTCAGCAAAGGTTTCTGAACCCGAAATTTCTAAGGAACCGGAAATGATGAGTGATCAACCCATTGAAAGTGAAAGTGCTACAGTTAGAACAAAATTGAATGAAATTGCTGGGGATTCTTCAGAATCCAAGTTCCGTCTGGACATGTCCATTTTTGACGATTCTGTTGAAGAAGAAATTGTAAAGAAAGAAGAAAAACCGATTTTGAAAGTTCAAGCTCCAATCCAGGAAAACGAAATTAAGAAGAATGTTGATGACATTAATAAGATTGAAAACTCTGAAATAAATGTACCTGTAGCTGAAGAACTAAAATCTCAGGATGTCCCAGCCATTGTAGAGACCACTAACAGGCCTGTGTCTCAAACAGTTGATGGTGTCTCCAATAATGACGAAATTTTAATTTTTGACGAAGGGCAGCAAGCAGCGACGCATCCTCCGATTCAATCTCTTCATCTTGAGAAAGTACCGGAAGTACAAGAATCAGCTCACAATGTTTTGGTAGAAGAAGAGAAAGTCAATAATGAAGTTGCTGATGAGCCAGAACAAATTCCTACGATTCAACCTCTTCATCTTGAGAAACAATCTCCAGTAGCTGAAGTACAAGAATCAGCTCATAATGTTTTGGTAGAAGAGAAGCAAGTTGCTGATGAGACAGAACAAATTCCTACGATTCAACCTCTTCATCTTGAGAAACAATCTCCAGCAGCGGAAGTACAAGAATCAGGTCATAATGTTTTGGTAGAAGAGAAGAAAGTTGCTGATGAGCCAGAACAAATTCCTACGACAGAAGGTTATCAGAAACTTAGCCGGGATGATATTGACTTCAGTGACGAAGTGGTGGAAGTAACAACAGTGGCAGCCAAAACCTTAAATGTAAATGTTGCTAAAAATGCAGAGGAAAATATAATTTCATCTCAGTCTGTGTCAGAGGTTGAAAAAATAGAAGAATTAGCTCCTTTAGCTGATGAATCAAATAATGAAGTCTCAGACGCCACAACAATTAGACAAAGTTCGGAACTTTCAAGAGATTCAATTGCAAACGAAGTCGGAGCATCAATAGTTTCTGAAAAAGAACAGGAAATTGGTAAAGCTGAAGCTGCCACGGTGGAAACATTGAGTGATGAGCCAATAAGAACGACATCTTCAAGTTTGCTAAGACATCAAATAGTAGGGGATGAGACTACCATTGGAAATATTTTGCAAGATGAAATCAAAGAGGAATCTGTTCAAACTACTCCAGAAAATATCCGCAATCAAGAAGCTGATGAAGAAGTACATTTTGATGATGTTGTAGCCACTCCCACGGAAAAAATTGTCGCTGAAGAACGCCAACAAAATCTGAATGATTTCGTAGAAGTTACTACAACAAAAAATAGTCGATATGCCGCGGAGTACCATGATGATACAGAGCATACGACTGGTCTTCCTAACATTTCAAATGTAAATCAAGTCCGACAGGATGTGGGGCCTTCAGAAACTACAAATGGTGAAAGTGTGACATCAGAAACTATTTTGAACGACGGGATTGCTTTTCAAACCCTGGTTGAAACAACTTTGGCACCAGCAGAAGGAAAACGAGAAGACATAGTTCTCGCTGACGAAACCGCTTCCACTGTCAATTCCAATCAAGTTTTGGCGGATGATCCAGTAGACACCACGGTAGATCCTGTAGTCTCTATTAATCATGACGAAATTCATGACAACCAAAATTCGGAGGAAATTGTCACAACTGTTGCTAGTGTTAAGAATGAGAGTGACGTAAGGACTGCTAGTAACAACCTCCACCAAACTATTGGAGAAAATGTGGCAATCCCTAGAATTTCTGACGATATGAGATCGGATATTGGCTCTTTGGTAGCAGAGTTGAGTCTAAAAAGCAGAATGACTCATGAAGTTTCTCAAGTAGAAGAACCTTGGCTATGGAGGACTTACAATAGGATCAGAAATTTAGATTTCTTTCCGAAATTGACCAGACAACCTAGGGATGCAGATGAGGAACATAAAAAGGAAACAGCCAAAACAACTTACCCAAAAACCAAGAAAGCTACCCAGGAGCTGCCTAAAGAAATAAAAAAGCAAGTTAAACTTCCCAGCCGAAGCTTCCTTCTTTGGTAGCTAAAGTAGATAATAGTTGAAATTACATTCTTTGTGGTCTGTAGTATGTGCTACTGAATTCGACGTGAAATTTCTAGGTCATAATTTTCAGTCAACAAAATCCTTTTTTGATTTTGCAATAAGGTTTCTACTGTGTGGGGTTCGTAATGATTTTCCAGATAATAAATACAATAGGTATTACCCCTTAGTAATTGCAAATATGTCCCCTGAAATGTTCAATGACCTTTGGAAGGCCTAAATTATTACTAAATCCGTGATCTGGAGAATGTGATTAATGAGTCGTGACTAGGATATTTTTAAATAGCAGTAAAATTTACCTAAGGCTAATTAGTACTGAAAAGGACATTTAAAGGTTCTGAAATTTTGCCGATATACTACTTACTACTAATAGAAATTAGTAATTAGGGAATAGGACAGCAATCACAGATAGAATTCTTATTAATGTAATCATCCTGTCACTTTGATGCAACAGTTTAAACGGGTGTAGCATTAAACGCAGCCAAATTACTGAAACAAGCTGAACAATAAAATGCATGAGAGAGGTTACGTAATTTGCACAATGTGTGTAGGTTACATGTTGCATCACATTACATTCCACTTTGTAATATTTACAAATAAAAATATGCCAAATCTCATTTTCTATTATACTCTGATACTGTGTAAATAAGGTCGGTGTTAGAAATATGCTTTTACTTGATACAAAACAATTTGCCCTAGTTAGGAATTCCAATTATATTTAATAAGGTCAATATTTACTTACTATATATGTGTATCAAAATTATCTTAGCATGTAAATATTGTGACATAGAAAAATGTTTTCTCAATTTTGTACTCATCTATACTTACTTGGTGAACAATATGGATTTGGATGGTGTTATTTATTGACGATGGTGATGAATTTAATATTTCTGGTGATTGTCCTGTGGTACTATATGGAATGGTATGTTTCTTCAATAAGGTGTTGTTGCTTTACTACAATGTTTATACTGAACTCCAGATACTATTGTTTCCTACTGGCATGCTACTTATATGAAATCAATTATGAATGTATGTAAAAAACGACTCGCACAGTGAACGGTTTTTAAATAAATACAGTATTAAAATAAAATTGATTTACATTTAATTGATACGATTATTGTCTAAATTCTGGTGTATTTAGTATTCATTTTTTATCTCAAATTTTATATGTACACTAGGGTTGTACTGTTATTGAATTTCGAAAGATGGTAAATGCTAAACCAGAGTTGAGTTTTTTTATTTTATTTATAATAATAACATGCGAAAGGTATATGCATCCAGCCCAGCAAGCATTTAGCTAATTTCGTAACATGCAATTGCAATGTGCAAACCCTCATTTAGCTTGTCCGTTCAACGAAGACGGATGCCGACTGCCGACCAACAAATTTCCTAGTAATAATTATATTACTTATTCTGATTTCAAATAGTCGAAAAATTGATAAATTTTGCATGGTTTAATAGATTTACTGACCTAGGTATGCATTTCAAAACTTTTGAAAGTTTTTATTAAGTAGCATAAATATGTGGAGGACATGGTTAAAATTGGTTAACGTGGAAGTTTTTGCAAAATGATGTTCATTTATTATTATAATTATAACTGTTTGTGAAGTTGACCATCTTTTTGTATCTATTAGTAGGGCAGATATAATAATAAACCATCTTAAACGGTATAATAAAGGTGCGTTAAGGGGAATACAATAGAAATAATCTTTGTTGGTTATCGGTATCCAACATGGAATTCTATCAATGGTAGTGTTCCACGATCTATTTGCTTTCGAATGAGCTATTATACGGCTATCTACGATGTACAGAACTAAAGTTATACTGATTTTCAGTTTCTAAACCCCTTCTCCAGTCAGGGGATGTGTCAGATTTTGCCCATTTGCGAACGCAGTGGTCCTATTAACTTCTAGATGACACAGAAAATTTTAACGTTGTAACTGAATCCGTTCGAAAGTTATAACGTGAACACAAAAAAAGCACACACACGGACGGACGGACAGACAGATCGGGCATTCCTATAAGCTAACGCACCTTAATAACAATATTGTTGTTTGGCCATTGGGTCTCAGTCTCAGAGATTCGAAGACTCCGTCTTCGTCTAAAGCCATTTCGACAATTCGCAAGATAGAATCGACGGAGGTGATTTCGACAAAAATGTAAAATATCGCCAATGGTAAAATATGATTCGAAAATAACAAAGAAAATATTGACAATTAAATAAGTTCTTCCTTGATTCACATAGCGTTCAAGTTCAACTCACATTAGTCAAAATATTTCTTAATGTTATATTTCAAAGTAGTTCGCAACATTATGTTGTTTTTATAGTTTCCAAATCTTTTAAACTGATATTATATTTCAGTTTCAGTTATGACAAAACTTTATAAACAGTTGGAGAATTTTGCCAACTCTGATTTCAATTGTCGATTCTACTTTTGCCAATTGTCTAAATGGCGTTAGACGAAATCTCCTATAGTACGAGAATTAATAACGTGTCCTTGGAAATTCTGAGAAGTTAGCTGAAATGGGTAGCCCTCCCCACGAAATTTGTCCATGGCATGCATTCTGGGGACGATGGGAGGGGACGGACAGGTCCGTCGTCGCACAAGGAAAAAATTACATTTCAAAATTTAATACATGCAAAAGCCTATTTCCAAGGACACGTTATTAATTCTCGTACTATAGAACCCACAATAATATATGTAAAAGGCTTAGGTATATCAATACGGAGTTCGACCAGGAATAGAATTAATAAACTTTGACAGAATTCTGACCGCTAGTGAGTGAATTTAATTAAAAGTGAGATTATTTTGACAGGTTCGCCACGCCTCCGAGCTAATCTAATACTGTAACAATAGTACACGAGTACATCACAAAGTAAGTTGATCCTCACAGGATTCTAGATAATTACGTTCCAATTTATGTACAAAAAGGTTTGAACGATATCTCGAAATACAGCATGAAAAGGTTTGATTTGTAAGGGGACTTTGGTTTATACTAAATCTACTTCTAATGCAAAAATATCTACCATTCTTTCAATATTTCAAGGATTAATCCAAGATTTAAAGATTGTTGTAACTAAAATGGGCGGTTAATTATTAGAAACCTTTATACGACTTAAATATTTTAAGAAAGTTGTTATTTAGTATGTCCTGCGTATAATTTCCTTATTTCGTGAATAATAAGTATATAATATATGCGTCGGAATTGGAGAGCATTGAAGTATCAAAGCAATTTAATATAGGCTACTATAAGAGCGCGTCCCATTATTGTCAAAGTAGTTGTAGAAAAATTATTTTTTTCAAGAAAGGGAAACTATGCCACTAATAAAGCATCATGCTGAACTACCGTAAGTAAGTCATAACTTTAAAAAGTGAGTGACTGACAGAAACAATGCTCGTCATCAGCTGAAATTGTGGAGTATATAAGCTAAGCGATCAAGAGAAACTGCTTCATAAATTTCATTGAAGTTCACAACCAAGCTGTTCTACTAGTTGACTGTTGAGATAACAAAACTTACTCTACACGTCAACTTGGAAGTTATTATTGTAGTTTCAGGAGTTTTAATTCATCGTCGCTGTCTATTGTGTGCTAAAAGAGGTGAGTTGGTTGTGGCTACTGTTTCATGGAAATTCCGTAAACTTTAAAACTGATTTACATGAATTTTACTAAATTCGTTTCAATTCGACCTGCACTCAAAATACTCCCCAATATAATTTACATAATACAAACTACGTTAACGTAGCAAGTGGGGTATTAATATTTGAGTATCTGTAGTGTGTACATTACGTATACGATATATATATGCATACCTATTTGTAATAAGACATTACTATGTGTCCTGAGTTTGGTATCAGCACAAGTATTGCATATTCATTTGATTTGAAAGATAATTAGCTTAGCTTTTTAAGGTAGTATATACCTTTGAATTTCAAAAACCTGTCATGTTACATCATAAAAAGCTCCTATTGTAATAATTATCATTGCTAGCATTTCTTTGTATTCTTCCTTTTTTGTGTCACTGAGTGAGGAAGAGGGGTGAAGAGGAATTTCAAACAAAAAATTTCTTTTTGTTCTTCATAGATGGATAAATGCATTGTTGTGTACACTATTTTGGCCTTACTTGTGGTGGGATCATTGGCCACTCCACTACCGCAGTACTTGGATGAAGCTGTAAGACAAGCTCAAGCCATGCAGTTACTTCCTCCTTATTCTATTGTTGACAAAACTGCTCCAGGAATACAGGTAATAATGACCTATGGTGCACAATGCAAATCAGCTTAAAACAAATGCTAATATTTATTATGTATATGTAGTACCTACATTCTCTGAGTAGGAAAGGGAAATAGAGCGCAAAATCTGCTTCTTTTGGGTGCTTACTATACAGATAATATGAGAACAAGCTTGCGACATTTCATTTGGATTTGGTCATCTCACTTAGTCTGAAGTCTGTAGGTCTGCAAGATAAAAATAATAACTCATAAACCTTTAGGCAGCTATATATTATATATTTTATATTTAACACCAAAACCATTCACATTATTTATGCTTATGAAACACTCAATTACTGGATTACAAACTTGATTTTTGTTAAGATAAATTTTAAGAATGTGACCGATGTATAGAAGATTAACTAACATTCTAATTATTTATCTAGGTGGCATATTTCAAGCTTGGACCTTACGACCGTGCTGATCTTCATCACGCTTTTGCTGGGGCACTTCCTTCAGATGTTGTCGCCAGCTTGGAGTCCCAAGTAGATTCTATCGGCAAGTATAGAAAATACTAAGGACAACAAAGATACAATAATAATTTACATGTCATCAGTGGTATCTAATGAGTTCTAATTTTACTGTGTGCAGATCAAAAGTGTCCATATTTATTAAGTTATATTTAAAGTTGGTATATTATTGCTCGTACTTACTACACAATTAATTTTTGTTCAACAGCTAAATAGTAGCCATGTCTCATAAGAATTGGTTAGTTAATTGTCTACCTTAACCTATGTACTTTACCTATTATGAATTGTTACGTTTTTCACTAGTTTGTATATTTTGTAGGATACACATTCAGATAACTTGTATAAAATATTATTTCGTATAATATGAGGATAGTGACATCTTGTATTTGCAAATAGATATCATATCACGTATATGGACAAAATCTCCTCGATATGTTCATGGTACATGATATTGGCGAGCTATTCTGAGTACACACTATCTTAAATCTATTTTTATTGTAAATTTACATAAAAATGTCATGTTCACGGTGCATGATATCAATAACGGTTCTTATACGGGCTTTCCATTTGCGTAATGTATAAAGATGTCATTATTCTAATATACAAAATATTTTATATAAGCTATCCGTGATTCACTCTATGTGCAATTAATTATTAACTCACTCGTACTTAGGGGTGAAATTATCCAACAAAAGCATACAGCAAAGATTATAAGTAAAAAGTATCTAATAATAATGTTAAAATCATGTATCAACAATGTACACCGAAAAATATTTC
>JABASH010000425.1:0-40959 GCA_019776445.1 Tomocerus maximus
ATGAGACACTAAAGTAACATAACAACACGATCATTAAGTAGTAATCTTAGTAGTCTTGTTTGGTTACACTTGTAAGGAGCACTTTTTTACATGAACGGAGCACAGCTAGAAAAGAACACAACAAAAATATGGAAAACGTTAACAAAATAGGACACGTAATTTATTGCTCACTCCTGAACACGTTTCTCTAAGAAAATGAGACGAAGATTCGAACATGAACCCAAATAATTTTGGCAAAAGCGGCTTCCTGCTTAGCGAACCAATGCTAGTGTGAAGCCAGCCGCCTAATAAAGAAGACTGATTGAAAATGGCCAGCCTCTCTTGCTTGTTCATCCAACTCTATGTGTCCTGAAAGAGTTCAGTGTGTTATAACACACAGATGTACACTGAATTGTAATCAGTAAATGTGAATGCAGTCAGCAGTTGAATGATTGTATGTAAGTGCAGAATGTGCACGCACCTCGAGTCAATTGAGATTTCTTTGCTTAGGAGAGACAGAATATTCATTCAAATACTACACATAATGCTATTGCATATAAGCTACGAACATTCTAACGAGTTGATTGCATTGTTGTGATAACGCATTTACTTAACTTATTAGTACTTATCACTGTTACTTTGCAGATAGATATAGAAGGGTCTTAGGTAAATAGTAGACAGAATCTAGTATACCATGCAAAAGTATACTTAGAAAGAAGACTGAGAATTTATCGTAACCGTATTGTTACGCAACTAAAGTCAAAGCAAGTCAAGTTAAAGTTAACTTTACGCTTACATTTGCACTTTCTTACAGCAATGCAGCAGACTAGTCGCATAGTACATAATAACATGTAATATAGTATGCACATTCGTAAAACAGAACACTCTCACTTCATAAATGCCTCACAGGTACCTCACCACGTAAATGCCTATTAGGCCTTTATGAAATACAATTTTTATATCTGAGCTAGGGGCAAACGGTACTGTGTGTGGTGCTGATGTATATTGACATGCTGATTATACTAGTGCCTACGTGCGTAATCCAATTTTCAATCTCACTTGGTATTCATACTTTGTATGCATTGGATTTATTGAAAATGCAATAGGAACATTAGGAACTCGTTTTCAGTGCTTTGTGTTTATATGCATATAAGTAGTACCTTCATCAAAACATTAACTAACCTATATATATTTTGCCTATGTAGGTCCGTCAAGTATGGGCACAGTTCTGTATGCAACGTATTATATGGTTAGACAAGTGCAATCTTCACTTTTACGCTCAAATGCTGCATTGGATGTACTTTGTGTATATGTAGCTACTAATGTATATGTATGTAGATTATTAACATTACGGAATCTGTTATAAGATGTCCTTAATTCACTTTTTTATTTTACAGATGAAGTTGAGTGCGCCCTTGCCTATTGCCATGATCTTACGAAATTACTTTCAAATCTTTCGATTTATGTAGCACAAATTGCAGGTTTTTGTAAGTATGCCTACCTAGAGCGAACTATTGCCTATGTCATACGCACACCTTGACATGAGATTCAGTTTTTCTCAATCCTAGACGCATGCCAAATTCATCCATATGCTGCTTCTTGAAAATATTGCGGTGTCCCTCGTCCATGCACCGCATGGAATAGTAAATGCAGTAGTACATGTCATGAGATTAACACCAGAAATGTTAATATGCGAATTAGACATATAATACACTCTTGAATCGCGTGACGTGCTGTAGATCTCCTTTAATTGCTTCCAACATGATTCTAACACTCAATTTACTTATTAGGGAGAAAATTATTGTTTTGTTGCCGTTTTGCAATTTCTTGTTGCATAAGCCGCCGCTACTGACTGTCCTACTATTATCATTCAATTATAAATTGAAGAAATGGTGCGTTTCAATGGTTGCTGTCTTTGCACGACCATATTTCACACCCCAATAAAACTAAGTCGGCGTGGCTGAATAAGTTATAATTTTGTAAGTTTGTCATTGAAGTACTGTGTTAGTTTTACCCATATAATATGCTGGTTTTTATACCTGCATTTTTGTATACCCATATTTGTTAGTTCAAAGTTCCATTTCAGAGCATCCTATCTTATACACCTATATTACATAAAGATTAACGTTTTTCAGGCTGTATATAAATCCCATAATATTGTATACTGAATTAAAACTATCAATTATTATCATTATTTGACCATCGAGTTGTCCTGAGACTCCTTCCGTCCAAACAGTGGAAGTCATTTTTTTTCTAAGTCAACTATATGTTTAAAAAAATAACCACATATTATTATCATATCGATGTATACCACAGCAGACAGCAATGATTGTATGTAATCAATCGCTTAGTAATGTAACATACAAAACGAAAGTGCTGACACTTATCTTCCTATGTATACCAATTTACCTGTATTTAAGAATGCGTATTAAGTAATAAGTTCCGTAGTGCATTAGTGGAGTGTAACAGAAAGTCAGTCTATAGAAAAAGTACATGAGATTTGTAAAGAAACACTTCCGTAGATATATCATAGCTTAATGCTAATACGCTACTGCTTACGCAGTACGATTGTGTATTACGTAGTGTACTTTGTTGTAGTGTACTACTTGTACTTATCTACCTTTGTGTTACCTGATTAATACTTGTCCTAACATTTAATACTTTGATGCATTACATTGGTAGCGTAGTAAATGTGTTAGTGTCAGTGTATAGACAAATCAACTATCTACTGCTAGTATTATTAAAGAAAATGAAAGTACTTTTGAGTTTGCACTTAACAACAATAATTAGTCAAAGTTGTGACATGAAATCGAATTGCATTTTGAATGAATAATGTTATTGTAATTTACAAGTACCTGCCTAATATAATGTCTCGAGTCTCGGCAGGGTTAACTAATTCATGCTCTTAGCCCAATAATGCCACAACTGTCTAAAATCATTAGGAGATGCGGATTTTGTAATACTTCAAGTGTGTAATATTACTACATACAGAAGATACACTATACTTAAATACTCCTATTGATCGCTGCAGTAAGTTTTAAAGTATTTAAAGAGAAGTAACTCAAATTGTTTAAGGTAGAAGTTGCAATGCCTATTTCTTTTAGTGTGGCCACAAATAAATTACCCATAAACAAATAAGTAGTGTAAACAAATTAATGAATACAACGAATATGATTGTTCGCTGTAACTAATCTGTTACAGTTACAAACGATGGCCAACAAGAGATAAAAGTAGTTTCTCGTCGTTTTAGTTAAGTTCAGAGTCAAACTGCTGAAGCGGCTGTTTTGTCTGTCAAGGTTTGGCTTTCTGTGAAACACCGTGCGATTCCATCAAGACTAATTGCAATGGAAATTGCATATGATCTGTCATAAAGATACGACTTGGTTTAAGAGAGGACTCACTTTAAATGTCCGCTAAATCAGAAAGCGTAAATAAAATAATTTCAGTAATATTTCAGCATTAGGCATAAGTCGTAAGTATAAACAGTAATGCTTAATGAAGTCATTTATCAGATGTGTCCATAAGCCACAAGTAAACATTTTACATTGTGGCAACTATCTGAATCAAGCATGCAACGTTGTGATAGTCATTAAGTGTGATATCAAATAGGTACTTTATAAATTCGTATTTCTCATTTGATATGTTTTACTTAATTAGAGTTGAAACCATACTAAGTTGTTTCCCATCGCTTCGTGTTCGTATACACAATAATACACTTAAATATAATACAAACAAAAGAGTGGACATTTTACACTTTACTTATTTATCTTATAAACGTACGAAGAAATTCTAGGTGTACTTTTAAAACATTTTGAAGACAGAGACTGAGATACAAATCTTATTTTTCAGTAAATTCATAAGTTATATTCACATTAATGTATACTTAGCTTGTATTCTCACAAACGTAGTTTTATATAGACCCATACCCTACCCATAACAATATTGTGTGAAATGTAAATATAAATACCTATGCATAAACTGACCTGAGCAAATGAATATAAATAGTTATAACTCTCATTCAATGCAGAACTATCGTAATTTTAACTAAACCATTAAAAATCCCATTTCCCACAGTAGAGCAAAAAATTGCACATTTAGAGCACACGTTGAACGTAAACAAAATCTAAGCATTGTTTTCATCACAATTTAACCTCTAGACATGTCGATACTTGTGGTGTGGCTCTGTGAACAAGTGCAAAAAAAATATCATGAACTTTACATTTTCACATTAGTTTGATAACAACTGCGTTAGAATTTGCATTCAAATTTTCAATGCTAATGCTAAATATTTTGGTCACAATACAACAATGTGGTTGAACTTAAAATAATAGGTCGGCTACGGCAAGAACAAAACACAATGGTACCTACCAAATTTCCAATGACACTGGCTAGAATAAAAAAAAACATTTTTGGCCTACCACTTGGTATTTCACTTCTTTAACAATATTGATCACCATTCATAACCATCATTCATAGTTTTAAACATTTACATTCAGTCATGACACAATGACGCGTCCATTTCATTAACATTCAAACATAATTTCAAGCGTAAAATGTGTAATATAATTTAATATCAATCAAATCCAGCACGCTTTCTGAACACTGGAATTGTACATCCTCAATTCATCATTCCGAAGAATGAATATTGACTATATGGCTAGCGGATGATTTCATTTGTAGTAATTCCATTTACTGAACCCTCCCAAGATTTCAGTATCATGTGGGCACCCTTTTCACCCACCATCACCGATGGGGAATTTGTATTGCTAATCGGTACTTTTGGCAAAACAGACCTAAAATTAAAAGTTTAAAAATTATTTTACTTTAAATTAGGTACCTATTTATTGCTTTATGGTATAAATAAGTAATAGCTTACGCATCTATTACACGAAGTCCTTTTGCTCCCAAAACTTTCAGTTCACTGTCTACAACAGCATCTTTGGAACCTTGTCGACCCATTGAACATGGACCAGTAATATGATGAAGAGTCACGGAATATTGCCTGAACAAAGTATACAAGTATTAAATATTTACTTTTCAATTACAGACTAACTGAACTGTTTCAATTTCAATGGCATTGCTCAATGTTTTCAAACCATCTTTATCTGGTCATAATTCTAATTCTTTAAGATGTACTACATTTACAAGGAGGTTTTCGGGTACCGTGAAAAGTTTAACGAATTTAAATTAGGGAGTTCTTTGAATTGCTGTATAGCCATACGCACAAATACCAATAATTCGGAAACAAAGTATCAAGAATTGATACTACAAAAGTAAGTTACAAATAGGGTGGATTAGCAATTATACCTTATGAAACATTCCCAATATGCATCAGATCTAAAAAGAACATTTTCACAACCGGGGAAAACAACGTTTGTGAACCGAGTGCCAATATTTTGGAATGTTGTTGTGTTTTCAGCCAGATTCACTGCCATTTTTACACCTGAAATACATAACAAGTAAATAAAGCAAACCAATTAATCATCTTGGATCATCTTATTCAGTAATTTACCTTCAACCAAAGTCTGGATATCATGATCATTGTCCAAGTACTTCGGATCGATTAAAAATTCATCAGTGTGCTTCGGTCCACTCAATTTCATTTCTCCTCGAGCCTTCGGTCGTGCTAATGAGACAATAATTTGGAAAGAATCCTTCCCCTTGGCATGAGCAAAATAATTTCTCATTACATCTTCTTTAATGTGAAAAGCATGAGCAAAATCTTTATCCATTTTTTCATACACCCCATTTCCTAAAGAAAATACAATTATTTGTCCTGAGCATTTTACACTTTCTGATTTTTTGTGTCAAATGATTGTGAATAATTTTATCGGGAAGCAAAAGTTGAGCAAACCTAAAAATATGTATTGAATGTCTGGCCATTTTTCTTCTCCAGCAGCTTTTGCTTTAGATGTTGTCACAAATCCAGTGGCAGAACAGCCTGAAGATGTCAATTCTCCTCTACCATTCTGTGTGAATTCCATAAAGCTTTTTGCAGTGAGATCACGATCCAGTAACATACTCACAGGTTTGTCAATGAAGAAAGGCCCTAAATATGTGCTGATGTGGTCTTCATCAGTCATAAAATATGAGGAAGATAAATATCATCACTATAAACTTAATTTTACTAATACTAGTGCTTTAAGACATCGAAAAGTCGTCTCTACCTTGTAAATTCAATCCAACGGGCAAATCTATTTTCGGTTTTACCTGGAAAATGAGACAGTTCGTAAAATTATAGTATTTACTGTTAATCATGACTTCACGAAATAGGGAGAATATTTAAGCAAATGCGAAATTGAATTAACGTATAAGGTTTTCAGTTGTTACGTACCCCAACAGATTCTAAGTGTTTCTTAGGGCCAATTCCTGACAGCATGAGAATTTTTGGGGAGCCTATAGATCCTCCTGTAAGCATTTAAATTGCAAAATTTATTTAATTCATGTATTCGTCTCAGTATTTATTGTCAGTGGGTACTGGGACTGGGACATCTGACATTGCAAAGGGAAATTCTGTATTCGGGTTCAAGAGGTTTTTTGCATGCAATTGTGTACAATAAATATGGATAACCTCTAAACATACCGGAAAGAATTATTTCTCGTTTTGCATATGCAGTTTTATGCATTCCATGTCTTTCGTATTCCACCCCGTAGGCCTGGTTGTCGCTTCCTCTGAGCAAAACCTATTCATATAAATCCTTTAATTTAGAACTCTAGAAATACCATTTTAGATTTTAGTAAATTTGCGTGACAAACTTTGGTAACTTGGGCCCATTTATAAATTGTCAGCTTTGGTCTGTCACGAATAGGAGCTAAGAATGACTGGAAAGAGCCCATTCTTCTTCCGTTTTTAGTTGGGTAAACAATGAACGAGAATCCTATATGAGCATTTACAATATTGTATATAATTTTCAATGTACCCATTACATCATACACAGTTTGAAATGGCTGAATTGACATTATGGTGAATAGGAGTGTTAATGATGTTTAATTAATCTGACAACTAAAAATAACCTTCGTCAAATCGAGCGTTTAAATCTGTGATAGGATAGCCAAGTTCTTGGCCAGCCTTCAAAAACGTTTCCCCCATCCCCAAGTAAGAAGGAAGCTGAATTGGCATTTCACCACTGTGCCCATGATATTTTTCTGCATAGATATGTAAAAAGCATAAATTCTCAGATTCTGTGTATTACCTGCCTTGAAAATGGATGCAAAATAGATTCTACTAAGATAAAAGTTTTACCATTATCAAAAGGGCCACTATAGCTTTCAACGCTTTTGAAAAATGGAGTCACGCCATCAAAGCCTGGTCATAATTATTAAAGCATTACATTTTAACCATACCGAATATCAAAATTGTACGCAGCAAATAAATATAATTGTTACTGACTCCACGTAGAATCCCCTGTTAAATTGGCGATGTAGTCATAATCAAGAGGATGACCACGAAGGTTAATCAAGAAATTCAAGTTGGATGTTCCACCTGCAAAAATTAGATCACAACTATTATGGAGATCGAATCATTTGATTGGTTGTTTAACAAAAGTGTACATGCATAATTATACACTCAATTGTACTTATTTACCTAATCCTTTTCCTCCGGACCATCCAGATCGCTAAAATACACATTTAGGAGAAAACATTTGAATTTAGTTTGTAAGATATTGCAACATTTTACTTAATTCTCATTGTAATATGTGTATCGTATTGAAGGCAAGTCTAAAGATTAGGACTTGTTGGGTAAAGCTTATGAAATTGAATTGTAAGAATTTATAGTCTAGGGTTTCGCCAGCATCTACACTCGTGCCGTGCCTACTGCCTACTATACAATACACCTTAATGTAAAACTCGCATTACAAATAGATATTCTATTGCGAAACAAAAATGAGATAATACAAACGCAATAAAGTCAGAAAATCTAAATGATTACTCTGTTAGGCAAGGCTCCACAACTAGTCTTCTGAGGAACAGTTTTGTACATCCAGTCCATTCCTGGATAGTTTAGCATCATAAACGACATTGCAGGAACAGAAGTCCAGGGATTTGGTTCACCTCCGGCTGTCGCCATATGAAAATACGTAAAAATTTTTTTGTAGATTTCTTTGAAACAGATAAAACAGATATTTCCCAGATTGGAGTATTGCTATCCCATAAATCAAACTTTTTAGAAAATCCATAGTAGGTGGTATATTTCAGTTTACCTTCAATGAGTAGAACATCATAGTGTCTGGAGAGTCGGTTTGCTACAACAGAACCAGCACTTCCTGCTCCAACTGCAAAATAATTTATTATTAATTGAAATATTCTTACCAGTTCATAATTTCAATGCTCCGTATCACTTTGGTGTATAGATTTTGACCAAAAATTCTATATTTTGAAACTGGATTATCATTTTGTAATACTCCATGTTTGCATTTTGCATAATTTTTATAAACAGCATGTGCTTGCATTCCTGCATTTCATTACTATAACTTGTAATAATCATTGGATGTTTTACATCTATAAGTTAAATCTATAATAGTTAGCTCATCTAATCAGACATATGATATGTTGCCCGTTACTACCTTTAGGTATTGGACTCGCCACTACTACCTATTCAAATGAGGTCCCATTGTAATATAAATTGATGTAAGGGAGTGTGTGGTCGCTAAATTATGCTTGTACATTAGTATTACAGGAAAAGAAATGAATACAATAAGTAAACGTAAAAATGATAAAATAATTTATTCCTATACGTGATTTTCATGCTTCACCCATTTATCTTTCTTCCGTTTTTAAGTTTGCGACTTTTTAGAACATGTACACAACACACGCACCAACAGTATACCTATAGGTATATGGCGTGTGGGTAGTCCTTCATGATAATAATCTAGCCACGTAATTAACATAAACAATATAGACAGTTAATGTTGTTGACAAAGAGCGACAAGTTTCTTCCTGAACTTTAGTCAATCCTACTAATTTTAAAAGTACAGTTGATTGAAAAAATATTTCAAAACGCATGACTCACCGACAATGAAGTCAAAAGTATCTTTGGTATCTGTGAACGTGGCTCTGAATTTATCTTGCATCATGTCCATATTGACCCAAGTTGTGTTGTACATGGAAAGGACACCGAGAAACCCGTAGATGATCGTTGGAAACCACATATGCCAGCTATTAAAGCTCTGGCGGATAATGTCTATCGGTGGCATCGGTGCCATTTTCCTGTCTTGTCTACTCTACACAAGTCCAAAACTAGCACTCAAAATACAGAACCACCGAAAAGAGTGAGCTGAGGACCAACTTCCTTCTCCCTGAAACTACTGCGGCCAACTAACCCATTTAGAAATGAAATTCGCAGCTTTAATAGAATTGCATGTATACAGGGAGACATGGATGTGACTACAGTTAGTTATAGGAGCCTAAGGTCAGGTTCAGTCAGTAGGGAAAATTAGACGCAATTCCCTTATGATATCTCTATTCCTCATTTACATCTAAAAAGTCGCAAAATTAAAAGTGGACATTGCACGATACTATCTTTACCTCACTATTATGGAGTGTGAAAGTGTGAACATCGCCCTGTGTTGATTAAGATAAGAATTATTATGCAGATTTACAAATACAATGCTTTCCATTATCATTAAGAGATATAAAACCCCATAACAATATAAACGAGTCCGCATACATGTATATGTACTTTGTGCCATTGTAAGTGTACACAAATTTTCTGCATTATGGTTATGAAACTTGTAGGGGAAATGCATTCCAGTACAGTCGCAGTATGCTTTGTGTGCAAATGTAGGTGCCTATAGCATATTTATTTGTTGGTTCAAGATTTGAGGTGAACTGACCAATAAGTAGTCAGTGACGTGACAGCTTCTTCATTTCTTGGCTACTGTCAATGTCAAAGTAGATGAACACATTAAGGTCTTATGTTCACATTCATTGCTAATAAAAAACATGTGCGTTAACACTTAACATTATCCTAATTGTTAGTCGGTTAGTCCTAAGGATTGGGGATTCATTTCGTGTGTGTCGTATGTATATGGTCTGCAATGCAATGCACAAGGTACTCAATCCTCAATCTTCAAAATGTGGAAGGATTGTTCTACCTTCTAGAATTAAGTTTTTTGATACAGGCAAGGATGGATTATGAAATATCCAAACCGTTTTCCTTCCCAATAACACCACATCATTATCTAATCTTAACCTTCCCAACAACACCACATCATTATCTAATCTTAATTGATTGGAGATTTTTTAGTGCAAAAATATTCCAAGCCTGATCTCTGATTTATTACAGAATTGCCTATTGAATAATTGTAGACATTTTCATTAACGAAATTTCATTTACATAGTCATAATTACTGCTGCAGACAAAAACACCCTGAAGTCAAAGCCACGAAAACGCATGCTGATATATTATGTCTATGCCGTTACTAAATTATGCACTGTACCGGTTAACATTGTTGTTGTTTACCAACAAAAAGTAAGTAGGCATTTGGAAAACACTTTCATGAGACAAAGTTCTGGCTGTACTCTGTTGTCGCTACGTTGTTAGTCTTCCAACTTATTGAATTATTTCATTTATTCATCTCGATTCAGTTCAAGTTTACCAAGTCAATCCAAGTTAAGCTGGTCTATCCCCCAAGACATCTCATTTTGCCTTCATTTTTTCACAAGGGTGAATGTTTAAAGCAATAATTTTAAGTAAGGCAAATTGCAAAGCACCTTAAAGCAACTCTTTATTGCTATTATGTACTCCTGCACTCATAACTAACTACTATTTTCGGCACTATAAAAGGTTAGGATCGACACAAAAGAAAAAGGCTGTAAAGTGCAAAGGCTCCTGGTAGCTTACTGTTTAATTCATATTTTTTCCGGCTTGGTTAACAATTGGAACAATAAGCTTATTAGGTTGCTCATTAACTCGTTCATTAAAGTTTTAACTTTAACCTCAGTGTACAGGTCGTTGAGTATTTTAAACCTGCACGATGAATACAATCAAAACTCAAAACGTCATCATATGGAGAAGCAATGGTAAATACAGTAAATATTAGCATGTAAATGGTTTGTTTTATTTTATCATATGGCAATAACCGCTGATATATGTACAGCGACTTTGCTAACACAGTTATATTGGTTGGCGATTATTATTCAGCTATAGATTCTACAAGAACCTCCCCAAAGGTAGATTAATGTTTTTACGTGTAAAACTTCCCTGCCTTGGCGAAGTGGGTGAAGACATTACTAGTACTAAACAAAAACAATGAGCACTTCTACTATCAATGCCAATATGTCAAACTACCGCTATGTAGTATGCAATGCGAGCAATTAATGACTTAAATTATGGTTTAAAATGTACAAGTGTCCCTAGTCATTATGTTTAATTCGAGTATGAATTACATAATATGAACTTTTGTTGTATCACCATGAAAGGCTATTATTGTAGTTCGACGCTGCTAGTTGGGGTATCATGTTATTTTATTTGCTACTGATGTACTGATAATAATATACGTAGTACATAGTTATAGAGACTCACCCCTTAGCTTTCTGGACCAAACCTTCAACATACCAAAAAACTTATTTTCTTCCACAGCCTGTTATTTAGTAAGTCCTTTTTTCAACAAGTGTCTACTAGAAGATGTTTGAAAATGCCAGGAGTTTTCTTATGAAATCTCATACATATCTTCATTCATCAAATAGTTTTCTGGTGTTTGGGGTAACGCTTAATCTTGTAACTTTGTTACTTGGTAAAAAAACCCAACTGTTTTAAGGTCTTCCAAATCATAATATCTCTGCCTATGCTATGATCTATGGTACATAATTTTACACCAACTTTATAGGAATTTTGTTCATAGGATCATTTTTCCCATCAATCCATGCTTCGATTTCCTCACTAAAGCCTTTTCCTCTATGAAAACAAAAGTCTGTTGAAAAAGGGCTCTAGAAATTTGGTGGAATTTAGGTTTCCAAACGTTGAGGTTACTGATTTTCCAAAATTCTCACTCTGCTCGGACACGTGCGTCCATGTTTATATAATAAATATCTACCCATTGTGGTTGTAGGTGGTTGTAGTATAGAGCTTAAGTACCATATTTACGTAACATATTGTGATCTTCCTTAGTGTATCCTTGTGAAAACTGAAAGTGCAGTACTGAAAAGGACGAACTGTCTTGAGATTATATCTTATCATATTACACTGTGACATTCTGACATTGTGATGTAGGTATATGTATTCATATGACCACCGTAGCACACCACAGTCCACACGTTTCGTTAACTTACGTTTGACAATAGTTTTGACCATTTGACCTCAGGTCTTGCTGGCAGTGAGAATCCCTATTGCAGAAATGCTAATACTGTTAAGCAAACTTTAATAACAAAGGTGTGTCAGATGAGGTGAGTGAGTGAGTACGTCGTGATGGTAAGTCTTCATGCTTATTCTGTCTGTGTTCGTTTCTTTATCAGTAGGCTATAATATCTCCATTTAATTGAGTGTGGGCACAACGATGTATCCACAGTTGAAAATTATCATAAAAACAAAATGGGCCAATCAAGAATGATTTTACTTAGCTCTTTTTTAATCGAATTGCCTAAATAATTACGTATAGCTACTAGAATTACCTACAAATTGCACACAGGTATACAATTAATTGCTAACCTACTTACAATAAAGGTTCAATATTATAGTGTTTACATAGGTTCGTTTACTTTTTGCTTGGAAACGGGCATTAGGAAGAAATGAGAAATTGCAATTTGTGATATTCTTTGTGTAAAAAGCAGACGAAATACGTATTACATATATTTGAATTTGTCGTTAGGACTGAAATTATATTTTAAAATTTCAAAGACGAGACCAAATTGTAGTATTATTTATAAACTAATTTAGAATTGCCACACATATGCGTCATAAAAGTAGAGATGTTATACGAACCCAAGTGACAGCCGTTTTGTACGTTATTGTAGCAATCTTCTTCTTAGTAAATAAAAATTTAAGGAAGACATGGTTATGTGTGGTAGGGCATGACTGAATGCAATGCGCAACCGCAAGCGTGTATTTGAATTGCAATTGCCTATTACGAAATTAACTAAATGCTAGCTGGGCTGGATGCCTATACCTTTCTGAGTTGAGTAACAAGTACTGCTATGCTGGGGATCCTAGTCTAGTAGGTAATATATACCTAATAGATATGCATGTTTAACAGATCAATGATAGCTCGCCTAATTGTCAATCAATCTGGACATAATTAGTCTCTAAATTAAGATTAACTATCCTGGAGGGTCCTAAGTTCGAGATATTTCACAATTTTGACCTGCGGGCGTCACAGTAGGCAGATTTCAAAAACAAATCATCATTTTTTTCGGCGGGATTCATTTATGAATTTTTTAAAAAATAACTAAAAGTCTTATTGAAAAAAAACGGCTTGTTATGACCCTCCAGGACACAGTTAGAATGTCTGGGAAAAAATGTATTTTTCAAAACGAGTTGTTTTTGAGGTACAATTGATAAACTAAAATAAAACAATGAATTTTTTTGTAAATGTAAACGCAATGTAAATTGATCGAGCTCATACCAAGCCCTGATGGGTGCTTAGTGTCGCTACAGCCCGTCCTTAATGTCTGCCTAGTAAACTGTGCATTGTTAAGTCAATCTATGCATGCATAATACGGGTGAGTCTTTATTGAGAGCTGTCTGAAAAGTTGGATACCTTGATATTAGCTATTTTATTCTTGAAGAAACAAATTTTACCACTTTTTACCACTTGCCACCAATATTGAGGTAGTGGTATTTAGAGTTAAATACCATTAAAAACCACTTACCACTGGCAAGTGGTAAATGGTATTTTGTACACTGCCCGTTCTACCATTGCCACCAAACCTGTCAATTCTTTATTCACATATTACATATGCATATAGATGCAAACGGATGCAAACCACATTCACGAATGAATATAAAAATGTATAGATAGAATGGATTATTAGTATATTATCTACTCAAGATTCTTGAATCTTAACTCAAGATTCTTGTACTTTTATTATTATGGACACCTACCCACCTATTATGGTATTGCAGTTATTTTATTACTCTTTAGTTGTTCTTTTTCACAGAATCTATTTTTAAGGAAGCGAGTAATTATACTTCTTTGCAAATGCACCTAAACAAAATTCCCTATCATGTTATTAAAATTCATCTGTAATGGTCGTTTGTGTCATTTTCATTTTTGAATGCATAATGCTTAGTTATAATATATTTCCACACAATCCATTCTTACGAGGAAGACCTTTTGCCTTTTATTCCTTTACATTTATTATCATTATTTTCAATAACTGGACAATTGTTCTCAGTAACCGACGCGTGCACTAAATGACATAACTAAAGGTTATATTGCTATTCAATTCAGGAAAAGGATTCACCATTAAAAGTTAGTTTCGTTTAACTCACGCGGACACATGAATTGAATACCATAGTACTTACAATGCGTAATTACGATGACAAAATGACAATGAACTTTGGGGATGGACTAGAACTGGGGAATGGGGGAATGATTTTTATGTACCTAAATAGATATAAATACGAGCGTTAACAAATTGTGTTTTACAGAACTTACAGGATTCAAAGGATTAGTAGAGTACCTAACGAATAATAAACAAATGAAGCTATCAGAGTTGTTTGCGAAATAATTTTCAGTTTATTTGCTGATTAAAGGTTTTTTACTTGGTAGTACTTCATACATAGGTATACTAAAATTAAATTACATTTTATTACATTAATGTGTATATTTTACAAGATACGTGCACTGTGCACTTTAACTTTAGGGCTACTAAAAGAAACTACACAAAACTTTCAAGTTTCTACTGCATTACGATTTTATGATAATATAAAAATGGTTTACTACACTTATCGCTCCAAGCTAAGTTTAAGTATGTAATGTGAATATAATATTACGGGTTCATTAATTAAGATATGACACAGTACAAAGAATATAATGTTATAATTAAATAGTCGGATTGCGATGTCGGGTCGTCCCAGGAAAGTTTTATGGAAAGAACACCATGACGTTTGCATCAAATGTATGCAGAACATGCTCTATGGTATTTGAGATACAGCACAGTATACATTTATATTATAATTAAAAGTAGTATACGGGAAATACAATAAAATTTGTCACTGTTACTTAAGGTATAATCACAATGACTTTGTTATAATGACTAATGCGGATCATTATATTTATTGCTTAGGTGCATAATAAGTGTAACTGTGTGTAAGAAAATACTGGTCTGGTGTGGAACGAGGATCAGATTTTAATCTTTTTGTTTTATGCTAAGGAAATAAATACTTTGCTTTCCACATTTGTTGGTTGGAATATCGTATACAAATGTAAGATGATTCTTTTGCTACATTGCATATGCATTACATCGTAGCAATACATCTCAAATCTACAATCCATCCACGATGGTGATTTGTAATGTCTCCTATGCTTTAGTGTTTGGTTATAAATTAGTGAATTTTATGAATTGCTGTAAAAAATGTTTTAAGAAGTAATCCTAAATTATTTCATAGCGTACCTCTCTAGGTTGATTGCATTTACACTTATATCTGTAGTTTTCATTAAGACAGTGAAGCATACTAAAATTGTTTGACTAAATTATTATTACATATTATCACAATTTGAGCTGAACTCTTCGTTTAATTGGTCATGAAATTAAACTGTAATCTGCATTGCTAATATTAGACCTCATTTGATCTCGAAGACCAGAGGGACTTGATGAAATTGGAGCCCATTTCACCTGTAAACGTTTGTATACATTATTACTAGAATATTACAAAACCTGAGGGAGCAAAAGATTAAGATAATAAGTCTTTACCTATCATAATGGTTGGGGCATTCGTGTTGCCTGAAGTGACAATCGGCATCACGGATCTAAATGACAGAGCAAATATTATATTCGTTCAACTGATAAATTATTTCACCGTACCCATCCAAATGTTCACTAAATAATATCATTTGTTCACTTACGCGTCTATTACACGAAGCCCCCTTGTTCCCAAAACCCTTAGCTCACTGTCTACAACTGCTTCCTTTGAATCTTTCTTTCCCATAGCACAAGTTCCAGAAAGATGGTAAATGGTTAGAGTATAATGACGATGAAAACACTCCCAGTAGCTAATAAAAGAGAAAATATTGAGCTCATTGACATAATTTTTGAGACTTTAATAGTTAAAATATAATATGACTTACGCATCACTACGGAACTCTACATGCTCACATCCTGGAAATGGTGTAGGTGATAATCTAAACATTCATAATCATAATGACATATCATAAATAATTAACTATGGTATAGGAATGGATAAAAAGCGCCTTTTTTGATTTCGTGATTATTCAATTCTGGAAACAATTGACAGTAATTGATTTCCGATGTGCAAATCTGGACAAATATATGGAGAGAAACACAAAATAATCGACTTACCTTCCATTCATTCTTTGGAATACCGTAGTGTTCTCAACAAGTTGAACTGCACGATGTGCTCCTATACAATTTCGTTTTTAAGAATTTAGTATTAAAACCCTCGAAACTTGTTCTTGCCATTAATTTTAAGGAGATTAAAGCTAATAAGTGCGTATTACCGAGCGAGAATTGTTAATTATCATCACAATATAATAATTTTTATAAATTACCTTCGACCATTAATTTGACGTCTTCTTCTTCAGCCAAATAATTAGGGTTGACTAATGGGTAGTCGTTTGGTTTGTTCGTGGCTAAAGTAATTTCTCCTCTACCTTTGGGACGGCTCAACATGTTGATGATGGTGAAAGAATCTTTTCCCCGAACATGCTCGTACCATTTTGTCAAAGTTGATTCGGGGACATTGAAGGAGTGAGCCATGTCTCGTGCTTGTCTACTGTAAACCCCAGTTCCCAACAGAAGCCATTGAATATCAGGCCAGTCATACTCTCCTCTTGCCTTCGCCAAAGAGGAGACCAGAAAAGCCGATGCTTGAATTCCAGTAGAAGAAACTGGACCAGTTCCCTTTTCAGTAAATTCCATCATTGATTTAGCATTTATATCTCTGTCGAAAAGCATGGATTTGGGCTCATCAATCAGAAATGGTCCTACGAATCCAGAAATATGGTCCTAAGAGACAGATCATAAAAATAGGGTAATAATGAATGAAATGAGCACTTATGACAAAATTGGGGTATCCAGTTTTACTTTTTTCTAGTGAGTAAAAAATACGAATAAAAAAATGTTTTCTGTATATTTCTTTTAGTAAAAGTGAACCAATATGCATCTTTACCTGCAAGTTTTTACCGACAGGGAGATCTCTTTTTACAGGAATCTGAAATAAACGTATAACATTACAATTAATATTATAGTATTCAAGGGCATTGCTAAATATATTTTTCATGCATGAATAAATTCTCGTACTATAAAAAGCATATCATTACATTGTGAGATTCTAAATGAGCTTTGGGCCCAATTCCTGACAACATAAGAAGATGAGGAGACATAATGGCTCCAGCAGATATAATAATTTCTTTTTTGGCGAAAGCAACTCTTTTGGTCCCGTGCCTTTCATATTCGACAGCATAGGCATGGTTTTCAGGACCTTTGAACAAAATCTGAGACAGAAATCATTATTAGAATGAAAATTAGAATCATAATAAATGCCTGCTTTGAATTCTAAACTTTGAGTCTAAAGTTAGGTATAGGTACCTTATGTGCTCTAGCGAATTTGTATATCGAAAGATTAGGCCGGGTCCTTGCTGGTTCTATAAATGCTTTCATAGTTCCATATCTTCGTCCGTTTCCTTGCGTGTAATATATAGGCGAAAATGCTAAAATTATAAACAGGATTTATTATTAAGTTGTTTCAAGGGAGCTTCTTGCAATATAAATCATGAAATTTTTGGTGTATCATCATTACTATTATTGTATCTTGCATTCAGATCTCCTCTTTGATAGCCCATTTCCTCTCCAGCAGCAACAAACTCTTTAGAAAGCCCCTCGTAAGGGGCTTGTGCAACTTTCAGGTTTCCGCCATGACCGTGAAATTGAGCTAAAACGGATAACAATTATTATAACATGCAATACGAATAATTTTGTGCATTTAACTATTTTCCATTCTCGAGAGGTAAGAGTAAATCAATTTGCTAATAAATAGGTGTTAAAATAAATATCTTTAACTAACGAATATCCCAGTCTCCTTTGTAGTCCTCGGATTTTTTGAAGAATTCAATTACTTCGTCAAAAGACCACCGAGAATCTCCCGTCATATTCGCCCAAGTGTCGAAATCAAGGGGATGGCCCCTCATGTAAATCATAAAGTTGCTGTTACTGCTGCCTCCAAGACCCAGTCCTCGGGGATGGTAACATTGTCTGTTGTTCATGCCTAAGCAGGCATTTTTCTGGGGAGTTGTGAAGAATCGCCAATCAATATGAGGATAATTTAAGATCAGTAGAGATAGAGCTGGAATAGCTGACAACGGAGTTGGCTCTCCACCTGCATAAGAACCATTTATTAAAGCGATCGTTATAAACTGTGTGCACTTGATCAAAGATTAATTATTCTTTTGCCAATTACATAGAGTAGCATTTACTAAAAGTTATTTCAATTGGTTTTGCATTCTTTAAATTAAGAAATGAATATTTAACCTGCTTCGAGAAGTAAAACTTTATAATCTTCTGATAATCTTGATGCAACAACTGCTCCCGCGCTTCCTCCTCCAACTGTAAATAAATATCAAAGAAGCATTTATTATTTATGTTTTATTCTACAGGATATGATCTAACAAAATGTATCACTTGTTTACATACATTTCAGGCCTCAAGTTACATGAAGTAATTACTAATTACTAAACGCAGTTTTGTTTGCTTAGCCTTACTATACAAGTGCATAAGTATTGGTAATGGTAATGGTAATTGGTAATACGATAATCGGTAATACTTACATACAATTAAGTACATACTTATGGTACTTAATATAATATCCAAGATGAGGAGCAAAGTTGTATGCTTTTCGAAATGATGATATTCGTGCAATTACAATTACAGATATAGCGTATTAATCGGTATAGTTCCCCGTATGAAAATAATTCCCCGTGTATAAAGTACAGTAATTGTCAGAGCATTGCTTATGTACCGACAAGTAAATGAAGAGATACTTCAGAGTTGTAGATTTTAACTCCGAAAAGACCAAGTGTGTACATATGTATCCCGCAGTATTGGAATGTTTGGATTTCAAACAGTTTCAAACAAACGGCTATTTTGCCAAAAAATCATAGTTTGAAACAATAATTCCAGCGGGGAACTAAATCGATTAATACGGTAGTACGAAAGTATAAACTAAAATATAGGTACATGACCTAAGATTTTACTGGTACCTACTTGAAAAAATTGGATTTTTCTCAAAAGTAGTCCATGGTACAATGATAATGGTGATATAAGCATAAAGAGCATATTTTTAAATGTCACATAGGTATCGACAAAATAAAATAAAATTCCTAAGAAAAAGTTCCTACAATCACTATAATGAATGATTAACGAAGTCATACTAGCCTATGACTTACTATGTCCAATGTCCACCTTATGTACTGTTGTTGAGAGAGAGAGTGAGTGTGAACTACGTCAAAAATAAAAACCCTAATCAGATAAACTTCTTATTACTATCCTTGTTCCCTGTAAATCGTTACAAAATCAGATTAATTGTCTAGATTAGGCTACTTTCTTAGAAAATTAGTAATTCCGGATAAATGTGTGGTTCACTGAAGGAAAGAGATTTATGTGACTGCCAATGCCAAGCACAAATCTAATTGAGATCAAAGAACAATAAAAAGTTGAGAAATCCAAAGTTCTCAGGCCTTTTTCCATAGACATGACTTCCTTGTCATATTCTAAAACCATTGATGTTTATACTTCTATTATATATAAGGATTATAACTATTATGTTATACTCAACAAAAACGTCATTGTGATATACAGGGTGTTGGTGGTGACTGTGCTATATGGTTACCTTCATTTTGGCATCAACTGACGAATTCAAAATGGGATACCTATTCAACCGAGATATAATTATCCTAATTCAATGTGAATTGAAATTGTAGTATTTTAGAAGCGATCTTATTTAAGATGAATAAACGTAATTTATGTATCTAAATATTACAATGTATAGATAGGTGACATTTTTGAGATTGTGTTTGTGTAACCATTAATTTTAACCAATTCTAATGTTTCTCTCTTACTCTGTAGCGCTGAGGTCATTGAAACTGATATTTTGTAACCATAATTTTGGCTTCTTCTAAAAACTGAATTAAATTTTTCATCCTGTAGATGGTTTATCAAATCCGCCTTTCAAATGAAATTCAGTAGAATATATAATATTACTTTACCATAGGTATGTACATTTTGCGTTTACATGCGTATTTTCAATGCAATGATCACAAGAAAATCGTCTGAACTTATTTACAAATACTTATGTATGAACCAAGTAAATTATGCGTCTCAAAAGATGTAACATCATTACTACTGAATGAAATTTCGTCCATAGCAAAGCTGGTCTCATAGCCAAGTTTTTGCGGATGCTGATTTTCTAATGGTTAATAATCATTATACCTACATTAGGTATCATTGTGTAGTAAACGTGTGCACGTGTCTAAGAGTACCTGCTTAAGTATTTGCATAGAAGTACCTAAGTACCTCTACGAGGTTCTGTATGTATAATGTAATTAAGTTACATAGTTACATAGCCTGTTACATGTACTTTGAGTAAAGACAATTCCTGTAGACATGTCCATTATACACCCATATATTATTATTACAACTTGCCAAATGATTTATAAAGTAACTAGTTAGGCTAGAATGATTTTATCAGACAAAGTAAAGTTAGAGGAAAGCCCATTATGAATGATAAACTCGTTGAAGAGTCAAGGGTAAACTTACCGACAATGAAGTCGAAAGTGTTGTCCGTGTCATAAAAGCTGGCTTGGAATTGATCTCTCATGTTATCCAAATTATGAAATAGGAAAATAACATTTGAGAAGGTACCCACGAGTCCAAATACCAGCAAAGAGTACCAATTGTTAAGTGGGTTAAGGGCATTTTGATACATTTGCAAAGTACTTGCCATTTTGGAAAAAGTGTATTTCAACCCGTTGCACGATAAACTGACACAAACAGATCACTCTGTATTTGAATACACTTAATATTTAGTGGCGAATTGTCATTGAATTAAAATTTGACACAAACTGCAGAGTCCTGGCAATGGACACAAAAATTGTAAGTGTTGAGAAATGAATATTCTTAATGAATTAAGGTCAGGAACACTTTGCTGCCACTTCGATGAGTTGTTTGTGACTAAAGACAAGTGACAGAGAGCCCAGGTAGTTAAATGGGGATGAGGTACCTAATTAAATGGACAAAACGAAAGGCAAAGTTAATTAAAGAGTACAACTGTGTAGAACAAACGAGTAGTATTGCTAGTTACGTGTTTTATGGCTCCTTACTAAATACCGTCGTGTAACTCAGAGATGCAACAGAGATAATTGCGATTGTCACCCGAGAGTCTCTGCTTAAAGTTATGAATGTAACTATCTGTAAACAAGTATTATCTTCTTGCTAATAATAGGAGTGCTTTCCTGTGAAAGCGTGAATCGTGAACAGACGACCCCACAGACAGAGCAATTTACAGAGATAATGTTTGAAGATCTGCACTGGTGTAAACTGAAAGGAAATAGAACAGCTTGACTTCTGTTGATTTAGGTAAGTAGTTCCTCAATCTTCTCTTCTCCATTGTCGCAAGCTGAGTGTGAGATTCACTTGACTCCTTTACTCAGATCTATGATCATTGTACAAGATAATATGCAAATTCATACACGAATCTCATTTTGTTTTACTTATCTTGAAGGACAATTTTTCATAAGAGTAAATACCAGAACTCTGCGGGCTGCCTCTGCTCTGTGGAGGCAGAGGCGAGGTTCGTCGTAAAGAAGAGCCTTTTCATTTGCACCCAAAAAATATGTCTTTCTATACAGTCTAATATATACTTTGGTATAGGGTTGCAAGACTTTGCCTATAACATGCTTCATTAGGTAACTACACTGTCTACATGCGTAACTTATTTATGTGCCAGCAATCTGCACTTTACTTCCGTATCCTGATGGATCTCAACTAGTAAATAGCCGACTGGACAACTTATCATTTTTTCTTGGTTGTCGGCATTTCCGTGAATCTAACCCTAAGCAAGGAAGTTTCTGTTACCTATCGTTAATTGACTTTATTGGATGTGTTCTTTAGTGGTGGCCGGTAGTGATTATTGAGGAAGGAACACAGTAATTATATTTACATAAGTCATGCAGTAAAACTTTTTTCATATTGCAAACAATTTCTTACTTTTTTCAAATCTGTGTACCTACCTATAGATAAAAATTCCTACCTGCCATGCCTGCCAAACACATGCTAGTCATGCCACTGAATGTAAGCATTATAGCTAATATTGATGCACTTCCCTGAAACAGAATATCTATCCAAGTAGAAAAACTGAGGAACCAAACCCAAAGCAACAAACCATTATATCCAAATGTTATTGTTGCGGTGATAGTATCAGCACCTGTGGAGTTGGTAAGGTTTGCGAGACGGAGTTACGGAGTTAAATTACAAAGTGAAATTAATATTGCGTAAGAATCTTTCAAATGAAAAATGAAATAATAAGTGCTCACCTCTCTCCCCCAAAAGTTATGATAAGTTGAGATTGATGAAGTAATAAGGAGGTGAATGTTCTCATGATCCTTACATCTCCAGATGCGTTAGAGAACTGAAAGAAGATTTAGAGAGTAGTCTGTTTGAAGTAAAAGTTATGATAAGTTGAGATTGATGAAGTAATAAGGAGGTGAATGTTCTCATGATCCTTACATCTCCAGATGCGTTAGAGAACTGAAAGAAGATTTAGAGAGTAGTCTGCTTGAAGTGATTGAGACTTGAGATTGTCATTTTCTTAGGCACAGGTACAATGGTAGGTATATCATAGCCGAGGCCTG
This sequence comes from Tomocerus maximus, assembly GCA_019776445.1. Taxonomy (NCBI): domain Eukaryota; kingdom Metazoa; phylum Arthropoda; class Collembola; order Entomobryomorpha; family Tomoceridae; genus Tomocerus; species Tomocerus maximus. Next base: position 23,001 of record JABASH010000425.1, read on the forward strand.
AGCGAAACGCGCTCCTCCATCCCATTGCATTGTTAGGTAACCTTATTCTTACAGACTAGCAGCAGAACATTACTAACAACAGACAGAATCTTTACTTTGAAATGAAACGCTAGTGCACACATGCAATATTATTATTCTAGGTTGCTAGTGGGTTAGTGTGCAGAAAACGTAAGTGCTTACCTACTTATTCCTAATCCTAGCACCAACTCCCTTCTGCACACGTAACAGTAAATAGAGATGATGAAAGTGAGTGCAATTTTATTTCACACATACCCAAATAGGTATTTCCATACGATCGATTTGGTTTTGTATGCAAATACTTATGCAGAGCTGTTTCAATCCTAGCACTAATTACAACACAGGTGTAATTAACTTCTCTTGATTGAACTTATAAGTATATAAGTACTAATAACGTAATAAATAGATATGCATAACTTATCTGATCTTAAGGATTTGCCATGAGCAAAATAATATCTTATTTATTTCTGGGTACGTAACAATAAGCAGATAGTTAGTCGAAAAGTAGGTAAGTAGGCACTTCATTCCTGCTGATATTACAGGCCCATGACGGAAATGAAACGATGATTATTACTTTACATGTCATAAAGCAGCTATGTCTTTGTCAGTTGGATTATTATCGCTATGGTTGAAATGTAATTAGGAAAACGCTCTTTACTTTTGACAAGAAACAAAGACCGGCAATGGCTTATGCAACGACTGTCTATAGTTAAATGACAAAGTCATATTTAGATATCTGGTAGTGCCAGTACAGCAGATTCTATCCTGCCGATCTACTTCTGGTATATGTGCGTGTAAGAGATAATCGAAGTGAGCATTTTAGCATTTATAGTAGTATATAGTCACATACACTCACCTCATTTGAATAAATCGTTAAGAACATTAATTTAAATGTAGATTCTTAAATTTACTATTTTTTATTTTGTCTCACAAAATGGTTATGATTTATGTTGTCATTATTACTGTAACTAGATGCTAGAACCCAATAGTATCTATTTCAATGACCGTAAGGAGAGGGCAGACACGTGTCACAGAGCCTTTCTTTCATCTGTAGTCGCCCTAAATATCTATGTAGTAGTAGTAAAATTGTAGTAAATAACATTTGTGTAGGTACTAAATGTGCTTATGATCTCATTTAGTCTAATTTTGGCAGTTTAGCTAACGATTCTGTTTTAGATCGAATCTAGCCCTCTACACACTTGTTGTTATTCCTTTAATGCGTACTTTTAATAATAAATATTGCACAAGCATTTTGTTGCATTGTATTTATTAAAATGTGTAATACTATAGATATCCAATGTAATACGGTTTAAAAGCTGGTTATTAAAGTGCAAACAGTAATTTTAGTGGAGGTTAATCGCAGATAGCATTGGGCCTCTAAACATGCAATACAGATTGCAGAGCACAGTTCAGACTAAATAAATACATGCTATCTCAGATCCCTTGAAATTCTATGATGGTCTAAAGACCAACTATTGTTAACTCTGTACAACTTCATCTAACTGAAATATTTTTCACATGCTAGAATTTATCATTAGCAATTATTAGCACAGACAATACAAATTACAACAAAGCATACAACCTTTCAACGATGGAATTACATGTTTAACAAACCAACTTAACCTTATCATTAAGCTCAGTTTACATAAAATCACATCTGATCTGTTTCTAACTTGGTTTACTGTATACCCATTCATTTAGGTAGGTATACACAATTATATCTTATTAGATATATAAGCATGTCCATTACCTTTACTATTAGTAAGCGCCATGAGGAAATAGATTCACTCAGCTGGAACTCAAATATCATTTTCGTTCTTTTTGTTGCAGTTTCAAGAGAATTCTGCTTCTAATATTGCAAACATATTCGTAGTACCATCGCCCAAACTATAAAATCATAACTAGCCAAGATAATTGTTAAACTATTTTGTCCAATGTTCAGCATAGAATACTGAACCTTGATACTCATTAATTAGATGCATCTTACTTTGATCACATTCCATTGATCGATAATTTATGCTGCTATGTATGTTGCACCACTTGCCGTTAACCAGATCGACATATTATCAATAGTAAATATTCCTTTTTATCTTCATTGTGGCTGACTACTAGCTATACCTGCTTATATTACATTACTACTTCAACTCCTTCACTTGGCGATTGTACTGAAGGATTGCATAAGGAATAATAAGTAGGTAATAGTCAATACATTGGTATAGTGGTCAGAAAGTTTATTCATCTCAGACCTATAGGTATACATATAATTATATCGTTTGATACTACAGAGGGAAAAGTATTGGTATATATATTGTAGGTACTGACAAATGCATGTGGTATAAATGAACAAATACACGTTTCTGTATCATTTTTCTGAAATTGCGATAAAAATAAAGAAAAAAAGTTTTGATATTTTATACGTATTGATGTAATTGTATTGTAGTACATAACAAAACAAAATTTGGAAAAACTTTTGCGTTTAAGTAATTGCAATTAAATAGCTAATTGGTACACTGCTATGTTTTTGAGAATTAGTCGATGAACCACTAACTAAAGTTAACTATTTTTAATTTACAGTTTTTAGGGTTTTAAGTTGTGAATAAAAATCTCAGCAGTTGAATTGAAACTACGTCATGTCAGGCTTACTAGTCTCATGATCATAGTTAGTAAGTTAGTATAGTACTTAACGTCCACATGAATACGTACATGAATGGTACATAATGTTCAGTCCGTGTACTTCAAGCGTTTATCTATAGTTACGTTAGGGGTTTCATTCTATATTATAGCAGTTTTTGTATTCAGGTATTCATTATGCATTATAGTAAGTAATTAGTTATGCAACAAAGTGTAATAGTTATACTAATCTTTTAGAATCCAAAAATCTGTTTATACCTATTAGTATTTCCTCACACTCACAAGTACACTAGACAAAAAGGAAACGGATTTTGTTACATCATAAGTAAATATCTACAAAGCACGAAACAATTGTACTAGTGTTAGTGGCGTACGATGTACCTTCAAAGTAAACAATTGAATGAACATCGTATTTGAATGGGCATATGAGTGCGTGAATAATGCAAATCAATCGTACGCAATAACATTGACCCGAAAGGCCGTATATTCTTAAATTATTGAATACAAACACAGTCGTTAGCGCTTGGTGTAAGATATACTTGTAATTAAAATGTTAAGATAACGTTCTAAATGATGTCAATGTCCTTTACAAACGTCATATGGGGTCCACTGTGTCAACGAAGACTATGGGAATTGTTATTGTAAACAAATGACTAATTAGCGAATTATGACTAATTCACCTTGTCCATTTTATATCTAGGTTAAAGTGGTATGGCCAAGTCACGTCACAATTAAGGATCTGAGTCACTTCGTCATAGATTTCGTCATTTTAGTCTCCCAATTCATTTAGGCACACTCTGCTTATCAAATACACAAAAAAACCTTTTGTCATTACTATAAATTAATTGCCACCAACTATGTCATTCAAGCTAGTTTTTAAAATTAAGATGATGAAATAATTCCTATTGTTGCAGTGGTTTGCAATATTTGTTGCTAGATTGAACATAATAACTCTTGAGTTTCACTTGAGACAACAACTAACTTATGCATATTAACACTCGATGCTTACGCATTGTATGTAGAAAGGGAATCGAATAAATATTCATAAAGGCTTATCAATCTCATTAGCAATGCAAATTTCATGTTAGTTAATCATTTGATTCATCTCACACAAGATAATCTTAATCAGTTATTAAAATGACAAGACAAATTCGACATTGCTAACGTCAGCGCATTGTTATTGTTAGGTAAGATCGTGTATGCAAGGTGAAGGTGAACTCTTGTGCAACACTCAATTAGTTCTATGCTTGTATAATAGTTACTTTAATCTGAGTAATAAAATAATACAAAGATTTAGATATGCCCAACGTGCACATAATATGAAATGGGGTTGCGGTTTTGGGGTTAACATTATGACGCACCCCTGCTAACATTTAAAGTCTATTTTGCAATTTTTCTTTCTATGCATTAAAAAATGTTCGCATCAGGAAAAAATTCCGTGCAGCTTACCCTTAAAGGTACAAATTACCTGATACTGTGAGTTCGAGGTCTTAATACAGACAGAATAAAGTTGCGGTGAATGACTGTATTTTCCAATGATAATAAATCATGCAGAGTGGGACGTGATTGAGTGAATGGCAGCCGCATGATGGTCTCGTTTCTATTGTTTTGTCTACAAATCGACTTAATTTACGAAGCCATAAGTTATATCATTACTCTGTTCTATAGCATATGAATTTATTATGTGTAAATACCAATGTGCATTAAAACAAATAAACATGTGTGTATGTAATGCATCATGTACATCAATCGTAAGAGTGAAGGACAACATCGATAGTGCAATGCATTATTCTATTCTATCAAAATGACAAGTGCAGATTTCTTAAGATAAAACAATCAAGTTTAAGCTCAAATATATTTTGGCCTTTACATTGCAATTCGCAATGCGTTGCACAACAATCGAAAGCTCAACACAATAGAGTAATAGTGTAACATATTAAATAGTATATTTGGTCGTAACTATTAGTTTTCTATTGTAAATCGTACCCTATCTTGCATTCAATCAAAAAGGATTGCCACACAATTATATCCTTCTTAGCCTTTAGCCGTAATATAATATAAGCACTAAAAATCACTCAAGCCACCAAGACTGACAGACTGACGTACTTACCTCCATCATCAATTATTAGTCTGCTGCTTGGCTCTGCAGTTCTGCACTGATGCTCTCCACTCGTCCACTCTTTGATTTCCACAATCAATCCAATTTTGCAACTTCAACCTTTTCAGTCTTCACAAATTAGTAAAACGTTTGCATCTGGTGTTATGAGTATAGCATACGAACTGTCAAGTTTGATATAAAGTGCAATAAATTAGAATGTTGGGGAGAACTTACTGGCAAACATAATCTGTATTGCAAATTAAATGTATACTTGAATATACGAGTACCTAAAAACTTGATCAGGTGCTCGTACCTAATCAAGGGATTTAGCTAACTGCGTGGAGTGTAATAAATAGCTAAAGTACTGGACTTGACTGATGTGATAATAATGCTAATTTACTGAAAATTGTTTAAAGAGGGAATGGCTAGATTTGGATTTCCCAATGTCTATGCATTCATCTAATATATATATTATCTAGAAACTTAGGTTATGTTCCTATACATACATGATATACTAGCTAATTCATATTAAGCTCCTTAATGCAGACCTACGTGACATGGTTATACTTGGCATGATTATACTAATCAGTGCATATACGTCAGTCTAGTCGTGATTCAAATATTTTGGGATTTTCGGTACTCCGAAAGGGCGATATGTTATATTGCATGAAAATTCCTCACATTTTAATTTTAATGAGCCCTAATTCATGTGAAAATAAATGTCTGGTAATTTATCCTACTGAGATGAGTATATAATTTGGGATGATTTAATAAAATGACAAACCCTGAGGGAATAGCATTACCAACCAACGTGTGTACTACTATTAGTGATTAAATGCACATTAAATGCATCTATGAGTGTGAACATTGAACATGGGATGCGATTGCGATCAAACAAGCCCCATCCCGTGCCCTCAGGTCTGGAAATAACGCTAAAAATTAAAAGAGAAAAATCTCTTTCCAAACCTTCAATTTGATGTGATGGCATGAATATAAATATTACTGCATAAAGCAATCATTGGAAAAATTTAATGTGCACAGGGAAAAGGTAATCGTACATCTATTATTATTCCACGCATGTATAAGTTGAAACAATTATTGCATTTGCAGGCCACTAGCAGCAAAATCTATGGAGTTCCTTGTATTCTTCAAAATAAAACTAATTCAGCGATTACAGTCATAGCAGTAATAATGCTTCGCATTGTAGTAATTCTTGATAGACTGTTTATCCATGGTCCGTCGCAACGATAACAATAAACAACAGTTAGTTGTCATTTAATTTGAAATAATTTCGGTTCCTGACTGTGATATTATTATTCTATCATGTTTGGGATGATGATGGTATCATGTATGATGATAGGTTGTAGTGGAAGTGATGCAAAGAAGATGAGTTGATTCTGTTGGACAGATAGGAACTGAGATAGCTCAGTGACTGTAAAGGTAGTGATAAGAGCAAACAATAAAAGACTTTGTCAATGAAATAGCTGCTTGTTATAGACGCTTATGTAAGTATGTAATCTGCTATTATGAATCATCATTGCCTTCTTATCTAAGTGTATTGTTTCAAATGTAATTTCTAAGTAAAGCTCGTCTATGTAAGTACAGCTTCTGCATAGCATTTTATGACCTTGAGGAAAGTTGTCCCATATACAAGAAATCCTTTCCAGTTAGCATAACCTTGCAATTTCACATAAAACCCTAATTAAATTGCATGGATATTATATAACTACCTACTACCATAGAATAGATTTTTATGAAGTATCTACATTATTTGTAGCATGGATCATGATTTTTGACAATTATTTTTATTTTTCAAACCAAAAAATGGTTCCAATTGCATCAAGAAAAAATTCCGTGTAGCTTACCCATAAAGATACATATTACATGTGAGGACTTCATGATTCACTAAGTATTAAATGCCAAATCCCTCTTTCTGGTTTTAGTTCTTGTATTAGATTTATTTGGCAATGTTTTGTATACTTTACTAATACATGACAGTAGTATTAATCTACAAGGTTATAATTTAAGAGAAAGATCATATTATGTTTACAAAGTAAGTATATAGGTACCTGCTGTGTTTTTCTTCTTGTGTGAATCTTTTTGCTAAGATGGACTGCGCTTTCGCTTTCAAGGGACAACAGCAAAATAAGATAAGAAAATACCAACCTTTTTTACACATTACTTTACTATATGTGCTAAACCAAACTTACTTCTATGAAATACACATGTAATAAATGTAAATAATTATCGTTGGATTGCAGACGATATACATTTTACTTGCATGTTATATAGTAAATACATCAACTGATAGTGAAAATTATTAGATTTTTATAAATACTAATACGCAGCTGATTCATGGAAATCCCACTCGTTCCTGTTGTCTGCTGTTGGCGAATGCAAGCAAAACAAAAACAGGTATTTAAATTGAGATCTAAAACACTCCCTGATATAAACGAAGTGTCAACTATTGAATGTACTTCTACTATTACACGTACACCTACGGACAATAACATCAACAAACCAATTTTTGTTGTTGCATGGATTGGGTGAAGTCAATGATTCATAAAACAAAAGTTATTTACATGCAAAAAATATGTATGTGGGTTGCATGCCAATTCATTGTAAATTAATAAATATACCATTTTATGGCAATGATAAGCTTATTTTAATGCAAACGTTTCTTTACCACTTACCAGCCAATTCAAGCCAACCTTACCCTTTTTTGAACAATTTCTTCAAATAATTAAAAAATGTATCAATCTAGTATATTACAATAACATGTTTCATTTCACATTAGGCAGTGCTGATTAGGCAGATTCATACAAAGATGCTCCTCATCTCCTGTCTGCCACATCTACACAGAAAATGTTTTGGAGTATGTAGAACTATTTATTTTTATTTACGGATAGAATTAATGGGGTGCATTAAGTTTTATTTTTCCCATTGAAAATTTCAGTTAGCAAAAGATTATTTTATTGACTGAGCAGATGCGGATGAAACTTACGTTTCCGAATACTTATACTACAAAAGTTCGTTTCATTTACATAATAACTTATAATAAATTACCTACGAATAACATTTCGATTAAGGTACATTTTTTTAAAGGCCGTGACAAAATTCTCACTAATTACCTTTATCAACATTTATTTTTACTGTAATAGTAATATTCAATTCCATAATACATAAAAGCATTGTTAGCTTTAGCACAAGTAGCAGAAAGAGTGAAAATAACACAACAGAGGCCTGCTCTGACACAAAAATCTCAATGATAAGTGAGATGATAGTGCCTGACTGGAAAATGTCAATTGCTTTTAAATACAAATTACTCAACTAATTTCATGAGGAGAGACAAAGATAATTTCATTCTTACATATTTTTAAGGCCCAAAAGGAAAATTGCACTTGATAATTTTGACATTTAATTCACCACCTCTACATTTCGCTCTATTTCGAATATGTTCTTTTTAGCTTTTATGTGATCGTCTATTCTATCATAAATGACACCATTAAATCCCAATTGTTTCAAGTATTGTATTGTAGTTGAGTCGTTATTATCATCTCCCCAACAAAAGGCAATTAGACCGTTTGCGGCTATATCTTTCAATTGAGACGGATCTCTTAAAATGTCTTCAGTATGAATACACAGGCCCTGAAAATACAGAAAGTTTTAAAACACAGAATGTCTTTGAACATACCTGGGGAATAATTAACGCATAGAAATGATTATCAGCATAATACCAGAAATTGACTTACCAGGACTTGAATAGATAATGCATGATAAATGGCCATGGGTATGTTTCTAGTGCGCGGGTCATCATATTCTGGCCATTTCTCAGTAATTCCTTGGGTCAAGAACAACACTGGGTACTTATTCTGCTTTAAGCGTAACCTTTGAACATTTACAACAATAATCATCCATTAAAACGTCAACTTTTCTGCTTAATGTAAGTTCAAAACCACAATTCCATAACACTGAACCCGCAACCTCAGACCTGGGCCTGTATATAAACGTTTAAACAGGCTCAGGACTGAGGTTGCAGGTTCAGGTGCAATGGAATTATGGTTTTGAGAGTATGTGCTCACATTGTACACACCACCGGATGGAAACAGGACAAAATGATTTGACGAGTGTTAGCGAATTTAAAGAGGACTTTGAGTATTGTATCTAAAGCAAGGTTGAGATCGATTGTATTTTCAATCCCATCCCAGGAACCATTCTGTATACAATCCATACATATAAATGTCAAAAGCTTAAAAATAAACTTATTAAAATAGTCAAAAAATGTCGATTCTCACTTTTCGCAGCATTGACCATTTAATTTCCACATTGAAGCCAGTATGAATAGGCACCGTTTCAAGAACTTCTTGCAATGTCGGAAAATAATCGTGTTCGAATGTTAAATCGTCATCCGCCGCTCCAGGGTCTTCATTCACATGAGTTACCTTCAAAAATCCCAATTTAGTAAGAATTGGCAATTCAAGGATCATTTTGTATAGTATATTTTTGGCATCTACGAATTATGTTCCCATCGCAGGAACAGAATTTTGATTGAAACCTTTAAATCTTGCAATTGTTTCACAGTTAGATCCTGGACCGTGGTCTTCAAAGCTGTTAATTCTCCACCTCTCTTAGCTTTCTGTTGTAGACCAATGTTGACAAAAAAATCATGAAATAGCACTGGGATCAAGTCCTTTGAAAGCTGCACATCAAACTCCACAAAATCTGCTCCATGTTCTGCAGCTTTCATAAAAGACGCAATTGTGTTCTCTCTAATGTTTGAACAACTAAAATTATATATGATATACACTTGCATGAGGATTGGGAGACAATAGGAATTTTCAAAGACATTTTTTAGTAATTTCTAAATAATACGTAATATTCGTAATATTACGATTTAAAGGTTTTGGAAGAACTTCCTGCACCCCGATGGCCGACATCTAATCCTGTCCAAGACTCTGGCCAATATTTACAGTAACTAGCTGCAAAATTACATGGATGGTCCTTTAGAGGCGTCACAACTGAATACTCAACTAAACAAATAGAAAATTTTCATGATTATTTCACTTAATGTGGTAATGGAAAATTGTACAAAACTGTCATTTTACACTAAACTCAGCCTATAGTATTTATAAATTTATAGTTTCCAGTTTGACCGCAAGAATAACGAATGTGAATTATGAAATATTGCACAGATATCAATCAAATACCTTTGATTTGACCCACAGGTTGCTGATGAACATTAATGATAGGTAACGTGATGTAGCCATTTGACCCTTTTAGATTAGAAGGTAGGATATGACAAAATCCAATAAGAGCAGGCACCTCGTCATCCCCATCCACATAAAAGTCAATCATGTAGGCCTGGAATAAATTAACACCTTTTTAACAGAAAATTGAAAGACAATTCTAATTTATTTGTCATGTCCTGATACAAGAGCATTTGAAACTAAAAGTCTATCTTATCTATTGCTTGAGACTCACCACATTTTTGTGATCGGAAACTTTTGCTTGGAATATGATCATTTCTTCCGGTTGATAAGCTCTACCGAACTGATGTTGGATAGACATTTGATTTTCTTCCTTATTCATCACAGCAATTTCTACAAAAGGCCATCCAACTTGAGGGATATACTTCTGAAAATAAACTAGTACATTAGTTAATGCCTTTTTCTGTAATAATAACTAAGTATTTTTGAGAATTTCATAGAAAATGAGCATTTTTCATATGCAGCTTTCATTTCCTTAACGTACCATATTTTTACAATTAGAATTCAGAGTTCTCACATGAAAATCGTCGATAATTTCTAGACCAACATTTTCTCCGGACAAAGGAACAGGGACAATTTTTAATCTGGGCTATTATAAAACACATTGAGCTATTAATATTGCTTAACTACAATTTTACTTGTCAAACTTACAGTCAAATTTTTGAATTTCTTCTGCCAAAGTTCGATGGGGTTGTTGTAGATTTTAAATTGCACTACAGTTTCAGATGTTAGCCATCCCAGTTCAACAATTTTTCGCCCTCCATAATTTCCGAATTCATCAACGGAATCTTCAATAACAGGGCTTACTAAAATATCATAATACATTTAAAAGCGAGTTGAGTAACTTTTTACTAATAATTTTGTACAGAGATACTACACTACATACATTGGCAAGTTCTTTACCTTTGTTCATTCTAGAGATTTTTCTTGGCAAAATGTTAGCTTCCCACCGTCTAGTGACAAAATGATTTTGATTTTCCTCCTCATTTTCTTCTACCCTAACACAGACGATATAGCGAAATAGTATATCTCTGTCGGCTGGTAGATTTACCTTGGTTGACCACAAATGAGCACCATTAGAATTTTCTTCCCTGTGTGAAAAATTAAGTAGTCTTAGACAAGTTGTGTGATATACATATTATGGTACATTGTTGATATAAATGCCTTACAATCCACTTACTCTGTCTCCTCTTTACTCAGAACTGTTAAATTATCCCACTTCCAATTGCCCAATTCCTCACAGTCGCCCGAAACGCAGACGATTTCCCCAGGAAGTGCCGGACAGTTAACTTGAAAAAAAATCTCACGTTTAGGAACATTATCTCCTGACATCCTCGTCTGCAAAGAACAATTACAACACGAACTGGTGATTATCTTGTTTAAAAAATCTCTGATGTGTTAGTGGTTTTCGGGGAATAAAACTCAAAGGAAAATTATGTTTTCTTCGAAGTAGCGGTATACATAGACTTATATGTGAAATACCTGCAGTGCAGGTAGATACATACGTGAACATGTTATATAAATGTAAGTGCGCACATAGAAATAGGAATTTTAACTCAGTCGTGCAACTGTTGGTAAGCCAGTGAGGAAATTCAATAATTATGTTTGTAAAAACTCTTGTGATATCAGAATTCAATTAACATTTGTTAAATAGTAAAAAAAAATTAAGATGCTTATGTACATTATAAGTGTCAAGTGTCAGGTATTAAGAAAATTTTCATCGATTACTCTGCATTTTACGGTCCATTTCCATTTTCCGCATAGAAAGGAAGATATACCAAACGAAAAGGAGACCGTAGAGTACAAAGGCAACCAGAATAGCCAACTTGTAGATGGGAATGTTATTTATATTCATTGTCTAACTGGAAATATTTGGTAAAATATCACAATATTGTCTCTCTAAGTCTACGGTTGAGCAATATGTTATTATCAAAGAGTTTATGGAAAGACTGTGCGGAGAGCAAGAAAATGTTCCCAAGTTCATCTTCGGAAGTGACCTGCCCCATCCTATACAGATGTACATAATATACTTAGTACATGTAATATATATCGAATATGCACTGCATACTGCATGATGATACATTCAGAGACGAGTACTCACTCAGTGTGTATCGTGTGCACTGGATATTCAAGGAGGTGTAGCCGGGACTATATTTAGGACAAAACGGCAATGTCCCGGATTAGTATCAGCTACATACAATATCCTACTTGATTCTGTTCTATTAAATGCATGTGTACACAGAGAATGGCACAACTCTTTACAGAGCAGGATAAACACAAAAGATTTTGCACCATGTATATGTTATTGTTACCGAACAAAGGTTTCTTTCTCAGGACCAAGATAACCTTCTCAATAAGAACTGAAGACTCTTATAGTATGTATAAAGGCAGTGCAATCCATAGGCTAAGAGTACAATTCAGTACTTACCAACTGTTATATTAGTACATACTTTGTTAAATATCACCATGATTTGAAATTAGTCCTTAGAGAAACAATGAGTGACTATTGTAAGTTGCTATTTTAGACTAGGTACGGTACGTGTATTCGGATAGAAATCATCAGGTCGATGAACTAGAAAGGAAAGCGCTGTAATATTTGAAAGAGAAAATTCAAAACAAAGTGAAAGCAATATACTTTCTCTATTGTTTGCACCACAAGATTCTACTAACACTCGATTAGTTCCAGCAGATCAATAACAGCAAGAGGCAAAAACTTGGCAGGTAGGTGTATAGGTAATACGATATTCAATACACTTGATCTCTACATTTCTTTATAAATATATCAGCATACTGCTACTGAGTTGGTTATATTATATGGGTGATGGATCTATATTCCCATTCCCATGTACTATATAAAAAAAGACAGAAGCACTAACCTTAAGGTTCCAGTAGTATATGGATGTATCTTGTGTATATAGGTACGTGCTGTATGTATGTGTGTTTGTATTACTAATGTTATGTAGAGACGGATGGTTTTAAAAGACAAGCATTGTTGGAGAGGTCTGAATGAATTGACGTAGATTACTGTTGACAAATGAGTTGTGTTTATATGATTGCCGAGAGGACACTGATAAAAATAATAGCGCGGCTTATTGAGGCTCAATGCTAAATCGTTAGATGCAATTAAGCACAAAGCACTTAAAATTTTATTGAGCAGTTAAATGTTATCTCTAGAGATGCAGTGTACTGCTCGGACTATGAATTGGCAATGACAGGCTGTGAAATATTGGAAGGCACAGTTTATATTTTCTGCCTGTCGTGTCGTGAGTGAGTAAGAAGAAATTATCGTGAAGTGCCCATATAGGCACGACTATACATATGGTAGGTGGCTTATGGAGCTGGAAATATTATGTGCAAAGGAGGGTAGAGACGACAGAACCCTAACTTCCGTGCTGAGTCAGTCAGAAAGTAGGACTGAGTCGTTTCTGTACATGTGCATTGTATTTGTACACAGTTGACATAGTAGTCGAACAATGCTTCGTATAACATATGTACGCATATGTTACATAGATTGATACCTGTGCTATGGATAACGGATAGGACGTTACCAGTCTAGACTACGAGTAACGAATATGTACATCCGCCTGTCCAAACTGAAGTTGTGGGTGGCTCTGTTGTTTGAATTTCTTCGGGGCCCGGAGTTTTAAGATTATCCCCGGCCCCAACCTAAAATTATACTCAACGAGAATGCTGTAACAATTTACTTTTTTACTACTATTTGTTTTCTTATCTCAGAGAGATACTAACAGAGGCCTTTCCGAATAAAACATAAGCCAAAAATGCTAAATTAATGTAGACATAACAACTAAGTAACATATCTCATCAGTTTTTCATGGTAGGCCAAAGTGACACGAGGCTGTCATCTTTCAAAAGTCTGTCTTTAGTAGAAGTGAATAGAAACTGATGAGACATACCGACATGACAGGCATTTATGTAGCTAATTATTTACTCATGTCATTGATTATTAACATTCTGAAGTTATTCCTAATAGTTAGCAAAATAAACATCAGAACACGCCTACTTTAATAGCAGGCAAGACAAATAAGAATTTTGTCAATGAACAGTTTGATTGGCCAAACCACAATAATATTTTCAGCCATCATCACCACACAACGATAAGATAAGATTAAACGTAAATACAACAGTATTTAGTTATATGAAGTCAGTACCAATAAAAGTTTTACTCAGATAGACCTTAGAGCATAGAAAGGTAGTAAGAGATAGACAGACAACCTTACCTTACATTCCTAAGTATCCTAAGTGAAATATTTTTCCTCATCGGTCCATACTTTTATTTATAGGCTAAAGACAATCTTCAGCGTTATATTCCATTGCGTGCTTCGAATGAGTATGAATTTACCAAAGCAAAGGAAATAGACCAACTCGAATTCAATACACGGTGTTGTGTGTATATAATAATGTTACCTAGTAATTTACTAGTAATTTTGCACAGATAAGTAGGTACCCAATGTTGTTGTACGGCAGATGTATGGTAGTAATTTTCTGTGATGTAGGAAGGGAAGTTAAATATCTAATAAATGTGCACAATCACGTGTAGATGTGATTTAATTATAAAGATATCCATTCTATTATTTCCTATACTTAGGTCTATTAAAAGTTTACTCCTATATTTACAAGGTACTACATACATTTACACTAGAATCGTATTCTAAAAAGATATGAAGATTTAAAAAGAGTCGCGTTTAGTTTAACTTTGTTGTCTGCTACCTAAGGTTTCTTGGTGTAAATAAGTAAGTATATTCAGTTATGCACAATACCACTTTGTATAAGTATAGGCCAATGCCAAGGTATACCAATAATAGTGATTAGAATAAATTTGTACTAAGTATAAACATTCGAATGAGTATGCCAATCGATATCTATTGGACAATGTACGTGCCAGAACTGAACGAATAATGAATACGCAAATTATTTATTTAATTTAACAATCCCATGAACCTGTAATTGCAATGTTGATCTCTCTCGAGTATGGTATCCTGGATCTACATAGTATAAAGATGTAGATGTAGTGTTATCATCGTCTGCATAAGTCAAAACGTTTAACTATGAAAATGAGAATTCCAACTTAATTATAGGTAGATAAAAAAAATATTTAGAATGCTAAGCACTAAAATGCATTAGCACTGTTATACTAGCCAACTAGCCTAGCCACTAATATAGCATACATAATTGCATACACTGTAATTTGTAGCTGAATATGTATATACTTAGTACTTAGAGTATATCGCATAGGTTTAGCTTATCATTAACTTGCTGTAGTACTAAATGACAAAAAAGAAACATGTTTGCATTGAGCTCATGTGCTACCTTTACTTGTAAAGATTTGTGAGATTCCTGCTGTCGATACAAAATACAAGATGAAGTGCATAGTGCATCGTAACAGACACAACTCTGCAAAAATCTCATAGTTAACTAACTAACTGCTTAACCACAGAAACCTCGTGGTTAACTATTAACAATAACCACTATACTGCACAATAAATAGACTTGCACAATTATTGCCTCTACTCTTCGCATCACTCATCAAATATGCTGATTTTGAAGTTGGCCAATACAGATTCTGTACAAAAGTTTGATGTACTAAACAGAAAATTTTAAAGCAGTTATAAAATGGAATTAGGTGCAAATGGGACTTGTGCTAAGACAATTTTTATCTATTTATGACAAGAAGCAATTTAAGAAATTCTATTCAAGCATAAGACCTAGTCTTTTGAATAGAACAATAACAAAATAGTATCAGCAAACAATACAAATACGCACTAGTACCTGCATTTGCATTGGCATATACAATGAATGAGATGGAATCGTAGCATCTAATTGTATTTAGTATAATACTATATGAAATCGTATGCAATTAATAATTTCGCTTCTTAGAGAACAAGTCTTGGGAATGACCTGATACAGAGCACCACATTACTCTGTCTGTTCTGTATGCACGTACTCCACTTACATTCTACCTATCCACCCACAGAACCTTAAAAAATAATTTCCAAGCTATATCTTTTACCTTCTCTTCAGCGTAGACTTGTAATTTGGCTCAAAATTATGTTTATAACTGTAATTATAGCATAATTTGTTCTCAGAGCCCTAATAAAAGGTTCTTTGAAATGAATACTAATTGCCCTTTGTTTTGTTAACGTATAATAGTATTGTTATTACCTACTAGCTACGCTATGCTATTATAGTCAGATACGCGAACACACACAACAGGTTTTGTCTCATCTGGGAACTCCCGCAGCCCAGTGCATCATTATGGAGATGAGGATTGTATGCAATAATGTTATTTAGTGTACATAGAATAGTAATTGGCAGAAGATGTATATCTTCCTGTGTATTATTTATTGTTCTTTAATGATCTGAGTGATGCATAAGTCGCCAATAAATGCGTTTAGGAAATCGTGACGCGACACGAAGTGTCTGAGAACATCTAATTCCATCATTACGATTAAATTAAAATTATTATACTACTACTGTATGAATATGAATAAATTTCCCGTGTTAAATAAGTTTGCATTACTACTAATAATATAAGTAATGAAAAAGAGCAAGATGTTGGCTGACAGGAAACTGCATTTTGCTTTTCAAATTACACGAAAATGTTTTGTAATGTAATTTATTCCAGAGTCATTGTTTAACTTGATTGCATTGAGCAATGCAATAAATGCATAGAACATAATTTTAGCTCCCTTAACTGTCTACTACAATATAAAGCCTCTTTTTTTATACACATTAACTGCAGACATTATTCTGTCTGTTGTTTAGTATCGCTATACTTAGTTACATTACAATTTTGCTATAATAATAGTACATTTTATGTACAGTACCAAAGACAATTACGTAAATAGGTAATAAAATGTTAAAACTTTTTAGCAATATGATATTTTGCATAGTGTCGGATGTCGATCCTATAATTACCATAATTAAGTAATACATAGGTAGGTAGGTACCATAATATTATACTGTAATTAGTTGTACTATTTCTCACTTAGATAATTGAAATTCCAGTATTAACCACATTGTGTGTAACCACTATATTTATATCTCACTAATAATGAGCATACCACATACTTAATATAGTAAGAGAAAGCTATAAACTCTGTTGTGTTGCTAATAATACAATACAAGCTAGTCGAAAGACATTTATTACTTATTTCAGCAAAATTAGTAAATGTGATGTTTCGGTTTCAGCGAAGTAATAAAGTGTGGCATTATTTCCCTTTTAAGTACTATAGATATCTTATATAGTGATTCTATGTTATTGGCTATATGTAATAAGCTAACTTGGTTTAGGATATCAGTACTACGACTATTTAAGTACGGTTATCGCTAGTAAGTCCCACAGTAATTATACCAATCTGGACAAAAGAAACCAAACCAGTGGAAATTGACCAAACCAACTAATTAGCCTTCAACTTATGATAGTTATGCGATTTGTTAAATGTATAGGTAAACTGCAAATATCACTGCAATTCATCATGTGTACAATTTATGTTTATACGAACATGTACGAGGTCGTAGGATACAGTGTCATTATTTAACTTGGTTACAAATGATACAAATCGTGTAGGATTGTTCCAAAATATACTAAAGTAATGTGACATTAAAAAGAGAGAGCAGACAAATAATAGGGCTATGGAGACTTTATTTAGATGTCACAATAATTAAAGTGACATTAGATATCCTTTAGCTCCTACTAATTTTTACCGCTACAAAGTGTATTGGGAAAGTGTGCATTTAAATTGTGCATATTTTAGATTAAGTCAGTTATTCGAAATTATATTACGCATAAATTTTGACACTTGAATCATTTAGATGGACATGACATTATAATCCAGACAACTAAAATTATGTTTCATTCTTACATACTATAGGTACTTACATTATATGTAGAAAATAGTATAATATAATAATCTAATTAATGAAG